>JAHWFP010204200.1:0-10894 GCA_023313725.1 Lithobius niger
TGGTTCTACAGCACATAAAAAGCCCCTTTTTGTGAGCCTTTGGCTTTCCCGTCTTTAAGTTGAAAACTGATGAGTGATGTGGCTTTTTTTTTTGTAATTTTTACACATTTTGTGGCGGATAAATGCTAACGGAAAAATAAACGACTCTTTGCATACTGACAAATTTTTATTGGAAGTAAACTTTCATTAATCCTAATTCGGTTAATACGAACGATTCTCATCTATCATGGGTCTCTTTGACGCTGTTTATGCATAAATCTGGCCTAGAATTCTCCACGTTGCCCCAATCCCATATAGTTTTTGTCCCACATTCTATTTGCACTGATACTAAAGCCATTGTTAAAAGTTTTCGTCGGTTTTAGAAGGAATGAACAACGAAACAAATGCCAGCACACGAGAGCGAGTGTTCACATTCCAGGAGAACGCAGTTCATCAAATAGTCCTGTAGTAACTTCCAGTCTGGGCCGATAAATTTAGAAGACGGCGGGCGGCATGCGCGTACGACAGAAGCAGCCCAAGAATCCTATTGGTAAAAAGTTATTAAAAGCATTTATTTCACATTGAAACAGTGAACTTATTTATGGGGAAGCTGTTGGTGCCACCATTTTATTATAAAAAAAAATTAGGACAGTTTTAAAAATCTGCAAAATGCTAACCTTCAGTACATGCTTAAATCACTTCGATTAGGCTATTCAAAGCCAGAAATCTATTTAAAACCTTTTATCCGTTTTAAATCTCATTATGATTAGTTTTGCTAATCTTCCACTAGGATAGCTCGTGGCGGTTCCCATATAGCATAGGTGTAGCGGACAAGGCTCTCACTTCGCTTCGGGCACCCGTGCTATCAACACATTGTCCCAAGTTACGCTATTTGTTGTAGTGGTTCCGTTGGTGAGTCAAAGCAAGCCAGGATCAGATTTCCGAAACCCCAAAAATAAAATTGACGTGGGGCTTTTTATGTGCTGTAGAACCATTTTTTCAACTTTGCATGACCTTAGTCCAGTCTAATTAACTCTGATACATTTCTAACACAATCTGCTACGTCCAGATTTAAACTTGCACAAGTATATTCAAATGGTGTATTCAAACGTTAAAATCGGTCTCATTTACCAATGCAGATTACCACCAATTACTGCAAATATTGGTAAAGACCGGAATTGGTAATCGGGATCGCCCCGGCCTGAATTCTGAACTTCAGTCCAATTCATAAACTAGACTTGCAAATGACACTTTGAATAAACATTACAGTACCAGAATAACAAAAATAATACCAGAATATAAGTTGCTCCTTCATACATTTACGAAAAATCCATAAACGAAGAAACATAAAGGAACCAACATATCTTTTCTACAGTACTGATTACTGCCAAAGACGACTTACCATGGTGACAAGGTTTCCAAACCACTGGTGTGCTAACTCGTGACCTGAAAACAAATTAAAGTTTAAATTTACTCAATAATAAATAGCTTTTTTAAGTACTTCAGCAGGGTTTTTTTGTTGGAAGTGTTAAGATGATTGCTCCTTTGCTTTTTTCCAACTAGCTCAATATGCAACCTAAACAGACATTTTTAAGAATAAAAAATTGATTAAAACCCTTGTAAGCTAAGTCCAATGTGAACGTTGAATTTATATAAAATTACATAGGACATACTTTGAATCAATATTATTAGCAATTTATACACAAAATATTCCACTAACTATTACTAGATGAAATTATATCCTGGCCAAACCTTAAGCTTGGACGTATATACAGGATGTATCATGAAACTCGCGACTCGGATTTAACTGAGAAGTAATGAAGACAGATTTATGCAGTCAAAAATTGACTGACAAATTCACATGTGCCACTGCAAATCGGTGGATTCAGGGGGGGGTCAAAGATATATTTCCCATAAATTTCAAATGGGAAGGAGGGGGGGAGGGGTCGAGTGATACGTCATTAAAAGGTCTTGTCAAACCAAGCAACATGTCAAAAACCTTTTTGTTACAGTCAACAAGTGACGGTAAATTAAATAAAAAAACAACTTCCCGTTTCTCCAAGTCAAAAGGCGTTCAACGCTCGAAGTGCCTGAGGAAGGTGGGAGATCTTTCTAAAAGATAAAAGACCACCGAAAATTCGCACCTTGATTTATGACAATCAAGGGACAATTTTGGTAAATAGCGTACTATGTTTATTTAATTTCTGTTACCAAGTAAAACAATGAGCCTTTCGGCCTATCGTGTTTTAAAAGTGACGGTGGGAAGCCAAACAAAAAACGGGTAACAATGAGTGGAAAATCTTTTCACACCATCCAATTGGATGAAAGTTTAAATTCTCGCGTAATTTATTGTGCGGATTTTAAGAGCTTTAAAATAAGAGGAAAAAATAATGGCATTGGGGGGGGGGGGGGGGGCTACCACAAGTTCAAAGCATTTTAACGTACAAAAGTTGACTTATGTTCAACTTCTTCAAACTAGTACAGGCAGTAACGTGCTAAAATCAGCCTAAACCTGCATTTTGTGATAAACGCATGAAACTCGGCACAATGGTAGTTTGTACCAAGGTGAGTAAATTGAGTCGAGGAGACATCGCAATTTCGGCCTTGGGGGAGCCCTAGCCCCATTCCCCCTCGCCCATATAAAATTGCCAAAATCCTTATTTTTGTGATAAAAGCTTGAATTTGGTACACTGGTAACCAAGGTGAGTAAATTAATTCGAGGACACATCGCGATTTCGGCCTTGGGGAGCCTTTGCCCCCCCCCCCTCCCACCTCATACAAAATTGACAAAATCTGTACTTTTTGTGATAAAAGATGGCAAATGCATAGTCCTATTAGCAGAGCAGCTACTGTTTACTTTCTGTGAAAAGCATGAAAATTGGTATGGATGTACATGAAGGGTAACTGGAAAAAAATAGCTACGATATAGCAAGTTCAAAACACCCCTGAGGGAAGGTGGGTGATTTACCCCTAATAAAACGGTTTTTTGGCTGTAACTCCTTAGCACCAACAAATTAAAGCATAACATGAAACAAAAACATTCAGCACACAATTTTGGACAAGAAGGTTGATATACATCTTTTAGATAAAAACAACATTATTGAACCCCAAAAACGTCTGTATTTCAAGTTTACCCCTCCTTAATTTGTACGAGTGCTCCATTGTTGAATTGGTTGTTATAGTGACCTTCGGTTTCAAGTGCTCTTCCGAGCTTTATAATAACCCGAAATGGACATGCTTAGGCTTTTCTGAAAGGTAGGGATGTATTCTTTCCATCAATCCTAATCTAAATTATTTAGCTTAGAAAGGCACCGTCCTACGCCTAAAAGAAAAGAGGTAATAATAATCCTGACGAAGTAAGCGGTGATGTGGTAGCCTGATGAAGACAGTCGTTCTGAGCCCCTCCAACTCCAGAAAACCTGACTGTCGAAAATTTGCAAGGATATTGGAACGGTAAATATCCTTTATTTTGAAATCTAAGCGTACAAAACGTAAACATAAACAACGTCTACTTACTTAGTTAGAAGGATGGTGACGGAATGTTTGGAAAACGGAATATCATTTTAAAACCGGCAATACTTACTAACTACTAAAGCAATCCACTGCTTGCGAGCAGTTGAGGTCTGCTCGGGGTCAACAAGAAGGGTGTTTTCTCTGTATGTGACCAGACCCCAGTTCTCCATGGCCCCTGAAGATAAAGACGAACTGTTTACTTCTATTGACAGCAATGTTTACTATCAGTTTAACACTATTCCCACTTTGACATACCTGCTGCAAAATCGGGGATCGCTATGAGATCTAGTTTAGGCAATGGATAAGCAACATTAAAATACTCTTTGTAGTAGGGTAGCACCTTTACAGCCACCTACAAGACGGAATAAAAAAATATTATTCAAGCTTGAACACTTTACTTCACGTTAGGGATGTGCAAGCTCAATTATTTGACTTCAAGTCGATTCGAGTCGAGTACCTGGCCAAAGATTCGAGTCTCGAGTCGAGTTCGAATTTTTCCAAAACTCTTTAATTCAAGCTCCATGTTAACTGCCAGGTTACAATATAAAATGGTAGGCTACTTTTCAACCAAGTTCAATGTTAACTGTCAGGTTACAATTTAAAATTGTATCAGTCCTTGCTACAGAACACACGTTGAAATATCCGGTCAACCCTCGTTTCAATCGTAGGCTAAAAGTATAAATTCAAAACTAATTAACTCTTTAACACGTAAGAATGTAAGATGATATTTTTAATTAATTAGTTTTATTGATTTCTGCAACGCTTCATGTGACAAACTCTAAACACTTGAAACATTCGAGCTTTTGCAAGAAGGGTCGAGTCGACCTTGAGCCCAAGTCGGAGCTCAACTGAACTCGAGTTTTTCGAGTTTTGCACACCCCTACTTCACGTGTAAGCTTTCAAACGCTTCTCCACAATTCACAAACATACACACATTTACACATATCGTGTATATCAAACTTTAAATTACTGATATATAATTATTAACTGGTTTAGTTACTTTTTTGAAGTCGTGGTGTTGAAGCAGCCTGGATATTTTGGAATAAAAAATAAAAAATTGTGAACAGTTGAAAAGTTACAGCATAATCTTTTACTGTGATGCGCAATTGCGGGGAAACTGGAAATTTTCGTAAATGTTGGTGAAAAAAGAAAAGGTTAAAAAAAGAAAACATCCAGTATCTACCGGATTATTGCACAATTAAAATGCAGGTAGTCACAACATGAGAAAAGGAGTGGTGCACAAGGGTTACGATGTTACAGCTGTCCTGCTAATGAATAAACACACAGTCGTGGGTAACGCGCTTTTGTTGTCTTGGAATGGAGCTAGCATCTGACCTAACTGACAACGGCCACATAAAGCTCTACAGTGAATTCTTCAGGGCAGCTAACATGGTGAAACGTCTATCATGGAGCTATCAAGAGGGTCCAGCACTTACTTCAGCATGACCATCGTCCTCGACCTTGGGGTGCTTATGAAGCAAGCTACCATATAGGGCGCTGTTCTTGCCTCCTATAATCTGCTGGCAAAAACGTGTAGGTGGAGGGGTTGTCACAAATGCTGGAATTATGCTGTATGAGGTACTGTTGAGAAAGGACTAGGATATTGTTACTTGGAGAGGGTGTGAAGTCCGGTCACCAACGGACTTAAAGTCTGTGCAGCAGCATGCCCACGACAATCTGCTTCCTTAATTTATGGGATTTAGGAATACGGTTGTCCCTTAAAGGTTTTCTTCCTCATCCCTTGTATACTTAAGCTCGACCATTGTACTCGTGTTTTTTTACTCCACCATTGTACCTTGCATAAGGCAAAACACATAAATACGTAAAGAAATTGTCCAAAACCAACCATTAACGGTAATAACGTGGTGCTAAAAAACGACAATTTTAACTTGATTAAAATTAGTTTTTACTATCCTAAAATACTTACCTCTAGTATGTGCTAAAATCGTTTTCGATTTGCTTTTCTACCCGATTTTTTAAACCCCTTAAAAGTTTAAAACACTTGCAACACTTGCAATGCAATGAGGTTAGCCTATCTGCCACTTGGTGCGCAACAATCGTTGCCTCCAACAAGCCAGCGCCAGCCCAACAATGACACTTCGTTTTCCGGAACCCACAACTCAACAATTCCAGGGTTCGGCGAAGCGGGGAGGCTGGGCGGGTCCTACTAGAGGTAAGTATTTTAGGATAGTAAAAACTAATTTTAATCAAGTTAAAATTGTCGTTTCTTACTATCTGTAAAATACTAACCTCTAGTATGTGCCGAATTTGTCCAATAGGTCGGTGGGACAGCACGAACCCTGCTAATCCTCGTTGCATTGCACACCCCATTGATAACACAGTACACAACACACCTTAAACACCATTCGCTTAGACCTTCACCTACCTCAGCACGTGTCTCAGACGAAGGTCCTCAGCCATGGACTGCGATGCACCACTGGTACTGCCGCCGGGCAACAGTGATGACAAATCGTCCATCTTTCCACTGTGTACTGATCACTGTGTACAAGGTGCATTTTATCCACATCTTCTTCACCAGGAAAAAGTACATGTGGTCAACCCTTCAACACTCCTCGCGTCGGGTTGGAATCTCTCCAGAATGCACTCAAGCAGGAAGCTTCCCATTCAACACCAACCACTGCCTTGTGATGTGTTGTTCGAGCTTCCACAGCCTTCACCCACCATTTAGAGGATGATCCAGTGGGCAAGATGATGCTGCTATACTGTTTGCTGCGTACAGCACGTATTTTATCCACATCTTCTTCACCAGGAAAAAGTTCATGTGGGTCAACCCTTCAACACTCCTCGTGTCGGGTTGGAATCTCTCCAGAATGCACTTCAAGCAGGAAGTTTCCCATTCAACACCAAACACTGCCTTGTGATGTGTTGTTTTGAGCTTCCACAGCCTTCATCCACCATTTAGAGAATGAGCCAGTGGGCAAGATGATGCTGCTATACTGTCTGCTGCGTACAGTGCGTATTTTATCCACATCTTCTTCACCAGGAAAAAGTTCATGTGGGTCAACCCTTCACACTCCTCGTGTCGGGTTGGAATCTCTCCAGAATGAACTCAGGCAGGAATTTTTCCGAGTCAACACCAAACACTGCCATGTGACGTGTCGATTGAACTTCAACTGCCTACGTCCACCTTCTCGCTATGTGCACCAAACTCACTCACTCACTCCCCAACAACACTTCCAGCTGCCACATGGGGATGCACCCGAGCACTTCCATTCGCTGCACTAGTTTCACGAAGGTAATGAGCGATGAAGGTGTTCTTGTTGGTCCAAGAGCAGGCTGCAAGCACATCATCTAGGGGGGTACCAGACGCGAAGGCCCAAGACGCAGCCAAAGCCCTCAACTCGTGGGCCCTCACACTCGCAGGGACGTCCAGATGGTCCGGCCCTTGTTCATACGCCCGCTTGATGACCTCACAGATCCACTTCCCTCTCTTTGCTGGCGACAGTGGTAAGGGAAGCACACCTCCAGACGCTTGATCCCATTGCAAAAACAACGGAGTGAGTGTGGATTTTGCTCGGTGCGAACGTCCAGACTGCTCCGTCAAACTGGTTTTGTCCATGTAAAGCCGGAGGGCCCGGACCGGGCATTGGGTCCACTCCGTACCCCCTGGATCAGCCACTGGCTTCATGGCCTTAATTACCAAAGATTTCGGGGGCACATCCGGTCTCTGGTTCTTTGCACGGAAATCCGCTGGGAAACCCAACGACACGGAGGACCCGTCTTGAGCAAAACGGATGTACAGACCCGTCCAGTCGATGGAGAGAGCGTCCGTGGCCCACGCTGTCGAGTCGGGGAACGGGGAGACAAATTGTGGGAGCTGGCGATTGAAACGAGTCGCGAACAGGTCCACCCAGGGCTTCCCCCACTTCAGAAATAAGCCCTGGCACAGTCTGGGATCCAACATCCACTCCGTTGTGGGTGGTCTTTGACGTGACAGCTCGTCCGCTAGAACATTGAGCTTCCCTGCTATGTGACGTGGACGCAGGTTGAGGTGCAGGGCTTCGCACTGGTGAAACAATAAGGTGGTCTCTTCCATCATTGACCAAGAACGAGTCCCTCCGCCTTTCTTCACGTGTGCCACTGTTGTGGAGTTGTCTGTCATGGCTACCACCGTTTTCCCGTACAAAACATCTTTCCAAGCATGCACGGCCAGGCGAATGGCTCTCATCTCCAAAACATTGATGTGTAGCTGACTCTCCTCTTCCGACCACACACCTGCCGTCATGAGTCCCCCGAGGTGAGCTCCCCAGCCCGTGGAAGACGCGTCCGTAAAAAGGAGGCCGTCCGGCGTCGGGTCCTGAATCGGCACACCCCGGCTGGTATTGAGTGGGTTGGCCCACCATTGAACGGTTTCCACCGGCAGATTGTCCAACGAAATCACATCTCGCCAGGACCGGCGAGGTTGCCATTCCAGGTTCCTGAACCAATGCAATGGACGGACTCTCCATTCTCCGTAGGGGACCAACTTGGCACAGGAATTGATGACTCCAATCACTGATGCCAGATCTACTGCCGTTATCTCGGTTGCCAGCTGTAACTGATCCATTCGATCCCGCACTTTCATCACGCGCTCCTGCGATGGCCGAACCGTGAACTCCTCCGTATCGAACTGAGCTCCGAGGAACACAAACTGTTTGCAAGGCACCAACCTGGACTTCTCCAACTTGACTCCCAGCCCCAAGGCCGCAAAGACATGTCGACACCTTTCCGATTGCCACCTGAGCACATCCTCCGACTGGTGGCGGAGCAACCAGTCGTCGATGTAGGCGTGCGCCCGAACGCCCTTCCGATGCAGAAACCCCAGGACCGGACGTAGAACCGTGGTGAAGACATGAGGCCCTGTTGAGATCCCAAAGGGAAGGACACGATACTGATACGAACGGCCCCCTACAAACAGGCGAAACAGATGCCGAATCTCCGGGCGCAACGGAATGTGCATGTAAGCGTCCTCGAAATCGATGGCAATCGTGAAGTCGTTTGGTTGCAACGCGTCTCGGACAGTCTGAATCGTTTCCATCTTGAAGTGCTGTTTCTCCAGGTATCGGTTTAGCACAGTAAGGTTGAAAATTAGCCTGCTTCCACCGCCTTTCTTCCCAATCACACGTGCTGGACTCCAAAACCCCTTCGAGGCGGCGGGGACCGGCTCTATCGCACCCTTGTCCAGCAAAACCATCACCTCTGCCTGAAGTTTCGCATCGAACGGACGGTTGGTGATCCAAGGCGGGGGTCCCAGAGTTAGTGCTGGTCTGGATACAAATGGTGGCGAATAGCCTCTGCCTACAACGGAGAGAGTGAACACGTCGTCGGTGATGAGTTTCCAGTTGTCCACATGACGACGAATCCTTCCCCCCACCTGCCGGTGAAGAGGGGGAAGGTGAGGGGGAAAAACGTCAATACTTGCTCCTGCGGGGATGACCCCGAAAAGATCCTCTTCCACGTTGCGAGAATCCACGAATGCGTCCCCTCCCCTGAGAGGGTGCAACCCCGGGAAAGGGCGATCTTGACCGGTTCGAATTCAAACTCTTCCTCTCCTGCGGCATGGCCTGGTGCTGATGCTTCTCCGGCTGCTTTGACTGAGCCTGCCTCTTTTCCTCCGGGTAGCTTCTAATGGACGACGGGAAAACCCCAAATTTCCTCTTCTTTGGCCAAGGGGTCTTTGGTGGAGGCTTAGCTTTGTCCTTAAGCTCCGGGGCCAATGATAGCAGCTTCCCATCAAACAGATCCTCCGAGCGATGAATGGGTAACAACCGCAGTTGTGTAAGCACGTCCGTGGGGGTGTTGATAGCCGACTGCAACACCGCGTCTCTCCTCCGGAAGACCATATTCATCAAAAGCCGAAATGCCCAGGCGAACCCGTCCTTCTGAAACGAAAAAGCCCTCTTAGTTAGGCCACAGAAGTCCCTAACAGCCGGGTCTTCAGCCTGCTCCGGGTGCGAGGACACAAGACGCTTGACAGCAACAGCCGACGCCGAGAACGCAATCTCCGCATGAGAGTTAGCCCGTACAGTGTTCCTTAAAAGTGCCTCATCCTCTTCATAGTATGCCATTGGAATGGATACCGCTGCAGGTACCTTCAAAATGGAATTTGCCTCCATGGGCTGGGCTGTCCGCACAAAATCCGCCGCTTCAAAAGTCTCATACCGACGCTTATTCGGCGCACCCCGGCCCGTCGACTTGAAAAACAGGTTGCGATGGCGCGGGTCATGAGGGGGTGGAGGCTTCGACGCCGACACACGCTTATCTCCTTTCCGAGTCAGGCTCTCTACATTCAACAACTGGCGAAAAGCCACCTCCGACTGAGGGATGTGAATGGGAACACTGCGAGCGCCCCCCGCATTAACGAAGGGCTCCTGTGGGGGGTCCTCCGGATCCACAGCAGGTGGCACAAACTGTCGACAATAGCCAGAGTCTTTCAAATTCCTGTAGACAGCCGCAGAAAAATCCTCCCATGGTCCAAACTCGGGGCCCTCGTCAAATAAATCGAAGCGCTCTCGGCGCTGACCACACAGGTTTCGGGGCACATCAGACTCACTGGATTCCCCTGGGTAATCAGAATCCTCCCCCCGTCCAAATGTCACTCTCCTCTTCTTTGCCGGGGCGCCAACATCACACCTCCCCGTGCAAACACATCCCTCACTGATCGACGAGGAAGTAGGAAGCTTCGGCGACGAATGACGCGCCACCAGAGAGGGGCATGAAGCACTAGCAGCCGACAATCCACGATCGGCGATTGGTGAACGGCGGCTGGCAATTGGGGAATGACGTTTGCCGCTTGGCGAGTGGCGATTGGCTAGTGGCGATTTCCGAACGCTGTGGGACTGTCTAACGCCATCCTGCTCCCTCTGCGATTCGGCTGCATGATGCCGCCGATGAGGAACTGTTGAAGCCTGAGTACGGCGTGTTTCGGCGCCTATCAGACTTGGTGCATCACTCGGAGCTTTGTGGTGGCCGCCACGCTCCGAGTGTGGGTCTTTTCCCCGCTTATGGGAACTTGATTTAGTGGCTGAGACTCGTTTTTTTGCGTTTTCTCCGCTACGAGACTTTTTTGGGCTAACTCCCTCCTTGGAGTTTACAGATTTGTTGCTTTTCGAATGTCCACTTGCTTTAGCAACATTGCCCCGCACTAACAGCTCCGGTTCAGACACGACCGTCTGCTGTCGTGCAGCCACAGACCCTATGCCAACAGCCTCATTCAAATTACTCACCGAAGGCAGCTTCCCGGCAGCAATAGCTTCAGTTTCGTTACTACAACGCTTCTCCTCCGTGACCGCCGTAGATGGCAGCACTTGACTACACGATGGCACAACCGGCGATTGGCGAGTGCTGCCTGAGCAAAAAAACGCCGCTATCTCTTCCCGCAGTAAGGCGAAACCCTCGGCAT
>JAHWFP010204202.1:0-12097 GCA_023313725.1 Lithobius niger
TGTTGTGTTGTGTTGTGTTGTGTTGTGTTGTGTTGTGTTGTGTTGTGAACAATTCTGGGGCCACGTGCCCTAGATTTCAAACTTTCGTCGAAACCGTTAATTGTTGATGGTAAAATTAAAGGCCTTTGGTCTGCGGCCTTGCAGTGCTGGAAACACCGGTTCTCGTCAGATCCCCGAAGTTAAGCAGCATTGGGCTGGATTGATACTTGGGTGGGTGACCGCCTGGGAATCTGGCTATTGCAGACTTAGGGCTTCGGGCAGATGACCAGGAGTGGTTAACGCTCGTTAAACCCTTTTTTAAAGGCCTTTGGGCTTCGGGCAGATGACCAGGAGTGGTTAACGCGCGTAAAACCCTTTTTTTAAAGAACCGTGTCTCATCTAAACGCTTATAGTTTTAAATCAACTTAACTAACCAACGTTGGTTGGTTGGCCTATTGCAAACGATGCAACGATGCTTCAGCAAGCCAATTTTTTAAACGGTGCATTAAGTGATTTGAGTCACAGGATGCGCTGATTGAGTGAACGAAGCGAACGAAAATCAGTGTTTGTCAGCCAGTGTGCACAAAAATTGGATTGAGGACACTTGGATTGCCAATCGGTGAAAGTGTTTGTTAGCCAGCGTGCACAAAATTACGATTGAGGAAACTTAATGCGGTGAAACATGGACGTACACATGAACGACCAACCCGTACAGTGTTGCAAACGGTACATCCAAGACCAGCCGTGCGTAGCACGGGCTTCCTCTAGTCTACATAATACGATCGAACTCAAGACTACTACTTTTAAGAGAGATTCAAACAATCACTTTAAATTTGCGGTGCGCGAGGCTAATCATTGCTACCTTGCAAAGTGGTCGGCAACAGTAAAAACCTAATTGAACAATCGCTTTAACAACCACTTTAAACTTCCGGTGCACGAGGCTTATCAATGCTACGTTGCAAATAAATAAAACCCGGTAAGGTATTGTCGGCGATTTACTTTCTGCCTCTCCCAGCAAAAAAAAATGCGAAAGCCCGCCGGGCTAAAGGTTTCAACTTTGTTCTACAAAAGCGGATTTATGTATTTCCCGTAGAAATATTCAAATGTCATTGCCTGGAGATCCCATCCGGGCTGCATTTGGCTTGGGGTCGCTAATTGAGTGAGCGAAGTGTACGAAAATCAGCCTTTGTTAGCCAGTACGCGCAAAAATCTGATTAGCCTTAAAAGGATAGGAGTTGTGGTAAAAGTAAGAACGATGGACAAACGCTTATCAAAGCTAGCATCCCTTACGAAGCCGACTTTAAAGACAGCTGTATCTATTGTTGCACCGTAAGCTAAGTCGCTCTGACGTTACTTGTTTAAGTCTCGCATACACTTAGTCTGTTTTTGTGGAGATTGGCTGCAGATATAAAAATAAAAATGAAATAAAAAGGCCCTTAAGGGGTTACATTAAATCAAATTGAATTTTTAACTCCTTCATGTGTATACGGAGGTTAGCCACGTTTTTTTTTTAATCCATTCTTTACTGCTCCCGAGGTTTAAAAAAAATTATTCTTGGCTCTTACGGTGCTTAAAATTTATCAGTTTTCAACAAAAAATATTTCTTTGTCGGCAGGTTTCTTCCTTCTTATACCGGAACTAACTCTCCATAAATCAGGGAGAAAGCTTTTTCATTTTTCGACCATTTTTGCAACCCGGATCCATTATAATCTACAATTACGAGTTTTCTAATTATCAGTAATGACATTAAAGTTTTAAGTTTCAAGCAACCATAAAACTTGAGCGTGTATGTATGTACGTTTGCGGCGCTGCGTGATGTTCGGTTGTAAGACACGAGGAGGAGACGCGCTCACCGAGTAGAAAGAAAACCCGACCCAGTCTAATTCGTTGTACAAGGAGGATTAGAAACTCTAATTGGTTCCTGTACAAAGCAAATAAGGCAGGCGTGTGCAAGGAACTTCGATCCACCTTTGTTCGGTAAGATAGTCCATTTCTTCGGCTAGAAAAAAAAGCTAAGGGTTTATAAATCGTTTCCACATCAACACACACGACTTTTTAAGTACTTTTCTTTCAAGTCGATCGCGGGATTCGATCTGGTGCTCACTTGGGTAGCAGCCCACCACTCTGTCCACTGGGTTGTGCCTGCTCGCGTTGTTATTGGTTTCCGGGTACCTCTCACAGTGTTCGTGGTGGGCGTTGGGACTTATTTTTCTTTTTAACTTTTCTGTGTGGTGGCTTGCTCCGAAAGTCCAGAATTAGGAAAATGTAAGCACTGGATCGAAGTGTGTTGAAAAGAGAAGCCCAATGTGCACAATGTCAACACAACCCGACTTTTCGAGCTGACTTTTTTTTATTTCAGTGATAATGAACTGGACTCAGCTCGAAAATTCGGGTTGTGTTGATATTGTGCACATTGGGCTTCTCTTTTCAACACACTTCGGTCCAGTGCTTACATCATTTTACTAATTCTGGACTTTCGGAGCAGGCCACCACACAGAAAAGTTAAATTGCATAACAGATACCCGAATGCAGGCAAAACTGCCTAACTCATTACAACAATTCAAACAATTTTTAAAAAAGGAGAATTAAAAAAATTTTTTAAATTTAAAAAAGAGGAAGAAGAAAATGACCTCTCTGGTGCTGAAAGGAGACAACTTCTTCTTGTGGTTCAGTACTAAGAGGTTACTTTCCTCTTCCTTTTTTTTTAATTTTTACAATTTTAAAATTTTCCTTTTTTTTTTTAAACAGTTCGAATCGTTGTATTGACTTGGGCAGTTTTGCCTGCATTCGGCCGTCTGTTATGCAATTCGAAGTGTATTGTGTTTTTTATTCCCTAGATAATGATCTGGAGTCAGCTCGGAACGTCGGGTTGTGTTGAGATCGCGCACTTCCCAAAGTTTTCTACGGTCAGTTTGTTGTGTCACTGCCATTAGACTTTCAGTATTTTGATAAGAGAAACCCAAAGTCTAATGGCAGTGACACAACAAACTGACCGTAGAAAACTTTGGGAACGACTTCAGAGCAAATGTTGTGTATTAGACTTGTACGTAACAAGTATTACAACATTCACCCTATATATTGATACAAAAACAGCAATTGAAAACTATTGTGTTAATACTAGCTGTTCACCGGTCAAAAATGACGGGACTTATTAGACGCTCCTGATGTAGACTAAAAGTTCTAATTAGTTTAACATTTTTGAATTTATAATTTATACATTTTTTTTACTTATCTTTACAACTTTTAATTTCAATTTTGTAACTCTCTATATTGAACATTAATCATGATGGAATAATATGAAGGAAAGGGCACTCAATACAGTGGCTATTTGCACCCATACTTCGATAAATGGTGCCTAATTTAGGCAAACCGTACAGAACAAATAATACAGCTGAAAAGCTGCGAGCAATCGACTATATGAAAAACGTTTGAAATCTGTTTATCTGCACCCTGAATTATTTAACCGACCATTTTACCAGGAGTGACATAAATGAGGGGCCAGGAAGGCTCGATGGAGTATCAGTCATTACATTACCGCATGTTCTATCGCTCATTCTGGGTCACGACCTCATGCTGCCAATTATAGAACGACTGTTTCTAACTATTTTGTGGGGTAACCCACGTTTAAATAAATGCTATACACATGTTAATGTAACAAATAGGTGCAAGACATACCACTCGTGCTGCGATTATACCAAGCATGCGATAACTCCGCGGGTAGAAATAGCTTGTCTCGCCTCCTGACTCAACGCCAGTTCACGTGTGTGCCAGAGGCTTTCATACGAAGATGTGTTCCAAAGTGAATAGTTGTGCACTGTTCCCTAAATGGTCACACACATACAACCATTGGAACTTGACTCTGGGTATGATAGTACTTTAATTCCTGTTGACCAGTTTAAAATGTATTTTTCCAACATAGAATTAAGCCCTACTACCATTACTTTAAAATCATGGCTGGCCGAGGTTGTTAAACCTTTCGGAGTCACTAAATTAAACTTTAGCTTTAATGGCCAAACTGAATCTCTGAGTGCCATTGTTGCACTGGGAAATCAGCCGGCCTTGATTGCCGAAGGCTGATTAAGATAAAGTTCAATCTATTCATGAGTAAATTTTTCAACATGGAAGGCTGAGGAAGAATTTGTTACCTAAAAAATGCCTTCTTTGTTTACGACAATGACATTTTTGTGCAGTTTCCTGACTTATTCAAACCTGGTCGTGGAACCAACCTTCAAAGACTGTAAAGCCAGAATCACACTCAAAGCTAATGCTAACGCTAAATTTTGCAAGGTCAGGCCTATGCCCCTCACTGTCAGAGGCAATGTGGAAGCCGAGATTGAGCATTTGCTGTGAAAGGGCATTCTAATAACCGTTGATTATATGGGCCACTTCCCTTGATCTTGTTTTCAAGTCTAATGGGGATGTGCGTATAGTCGGTGACTGTAGTATTACAGTCAACCCAGAGCTGGAGATATAATATTTTCCATTACGAGAGATGAAGAGTTTTTTGTGAGTTTTCTGGGTATGACAAGTTTTCACTTATTGTCTTGCCTGACACTTTCCTCGAAATGGTGCTGGAGGACGCCTCAAAACCTGTGTTAACCTGTGTTAACCTGTGTTAACATGTGCAAAGGGATACCAGTGGCATAGGGTCTTACTTGGGTGGCAAGTGCTCTTGGAATGTTCCAGAAATGTATGAAACAAGTCCAGACACTACTATGATGACATCTGAGTAGCTGGCAAAAGCAAGAGCTCGTAAAACCACTGACAAAGAATTCAAACCTTATTTTCACAAGATAAATGGACCTTCGTTAGATTGACATACTATTTTCTGGGGGCACATTATCCGTAAAGTTTTGTGTACCCCATGTCCTGACTGAATTACATTTGGGGCAATGTGAGATTGTGTGAATTAAAGCACTTGCACGCTCGTGTATATGACGACCCGGGATTGATGCAGATTAAGAGAAAATGGTTAAGACATGATAGCCATGTCAATTGAACAGGGACGGGGAAATGAAATGCAGCAAACACGTTTGGGAGAAGCCGATGACTGTGTGGAGCCACCTCCATGTTGATCTTGCTGGGCTATGTAATGAAAGAATGTAATTCTTGATGCACATTCTTGAATCACATTCCAAATTACCATTCATTTATAACGAGTCCTAGTATTATCCACAAATTTCGTGTGCTAATTTCCAAGTATGGATATTGCAAAACATTGGTGTCTAACAATGGACCTAATTTCGTATCACAAGTTTACACAGTTTAAAAGAATATGGAATTCGTCATATTACTAATGTATCATTCTTCCGTGCCAGCAATGGAGCTTAAGAAAACTAAAAATAACCCAAATGCATGTTTAAATCATGAAATGTGCGTCTTAAATTGTCTTGGTTGTGCTTGTATCGTTCCACCCTCAGAATAGCTTGTTTGGGAGCAATTAATAATTACTTAATCAATTATTAGAATTAATAACTGATTAATTATTAATTTAATTAATAATTATTAATTCTTCCAAAGCAAGCTTTTTTTAGGGTGTACCATGCATACGAAAATGGACTGTCAATTCAACCTTATTTGCATATTAATTGTAAATCATATGAAATAAACCAACTTTTTTATGTGCGCAATTTTTGCTTTTGAAGCAAATGTCGTTGGCGGCTGCCTGAAATTGTAAACTCAAGATTGGACAATTTGCACTATGATGTCATCACGTCCTATAGCATTAAGCTTAGAAAACAGTCGAACAATCACAAGAGAGAATTTTACCATTGGATGTTTCTCAAGGTGACATTGGTGCACACGATTTCCTGTGCACGTGTTTCACAGGATAATTCAAGTGTAAATCGTATTCCTAGCAGGGAAACTGCTCGACGTCATTGGGTACTGGTTTGCAATCATTGATACCCACATTACCAAATAATATGTCCGATATTGAAGGTCCTCTAGTATGCCTCCATAAAGAGGTGTGCGCCAGCGTTCAAGTGTTGGTGGCGGATCACTACCAACAAGCTACTGTTAGTAGGAGAACTAGCATTGCTGCCTCTGACAACGCGCCTTCGCTTCCGTGTCCCTCCGAACTTAAAGGGTGTCACCAGAAGTTCTATGAAGTGGAAGGACGACTGGCGAGGCGTCTCATTACCTCAATTTACGACTTGTTTTGGTTGTTTGAGACTGCAGCCATATTGTTTCGTTCCATTTTCTTCTTATAGTTTGATTACATCGCGTTACATATTTATGCGTGTGTCCTTCCTTCATGATTATTTTCGGGGGTAATTTTTGGATATCTTAGTAGTACCTTGCCCAACTTTTCGCACATCTCTCGGGGCAACACTTCCTGGTCATGCTTTCAGCTTTTAGTAAATAAATTAAAGTCATTACGGCCAAGGTTGTTGTAAGACATAACAGTAACTTTGACATTATCTTCTTCATTCTGCAGGACCTCCCAAGCAATCCCATGACCGTTCTGCAGAAGCAAACCCACCCTTACCCCATCAGAAATATCCAGTGAATCTGGCCAATCCTTACATTATCAATTTGCCTGATCATATTTTATCACCAGTTGAAGCACAGGCTCTTAGTTTGGATTCGATTTTCAGTCACATTAAGTTAATTGAGAACCATTTTCAGAACTAATTTGTATGTGTTGAAAACTGCGAAGGCAATTCTAGGGAAGCTCAACTGTTGGGTTGGTCCACTCAATGCAATGCGTCAGATCTATAAGCAGAACTATTTCCGGTTGTAAAGTGTAAAACGGCAGATTGCCCAATATGCCACAGTTGGTGACATGATTGCTTCGTCAAAACCAAAAACAGTCACGTGGTTTTACAATGCCAGCTTGTGACGATGCCGGCCGTCTGTTGACATGATACAACAAACGTTGCGTAGTCTTGCAGGCGTATTACAGAAATTCACTCAAGTGTGAGTGTGAGAGGGCAAATGTAAGGGCAAACATCAAGATAAGGATCAACAATTTTAGTACAGGTGCAAAAGCGAATGTGAGAATATTTCTATAGATGCCTTTTGACCCTTCCACTCATTTTTAGCCCCACTCACACTCAAGTGGATTTCTGGAATATGCCTGCTAGTCGCGTTGCACTTTTAGCTTAATGCACTCTAACAGAATTTACACGTCACTGGAACAGTACGACTTACATTTGATAATTAGTATTCACTCTTGTTAGTCTATATTTGAGTCAGTTCATCCAATTGATCCAGCAAAACAGCCAATGGGATGTAAATCAGTAAAAAAACAATGGCCGCTGCACTGAATGCATCTCGCTAAACTCTCGCGCTAACTGCTTAGCAGTGAGTGGACCAACCGTGCTAAATCTACATAATCAAATATCCTTGGGTTGTTTCTAACGGACCCAACCAGGAGCTAATAAAGAATCCCGTGTTGGACCATGTTCCGGCTCTTTCCCAAAATAGGACAATGTCCAACACGGCGAATTTTTGTACAGTAAATGCGTGACTCTTACGATGAATTTACAAGTTGCAAAATGTTTGGTTTATACTAAGAAGATTATGATGCTGGTTTGAGTCTAAGTTTTGAGGGAGTTTTTAATTTTTAATAACACCTTTTATTTAAAAGATGGAGAGAATTACGTAATACGGTAAAACGCTCTTTACACTTCAGGGCAGTATGACGTAAAACTTTAAATTCAAATTTGAGTATGAGGAAAAACATCCGACTAATGATTAAAATGTCGCAAGCCAACAAGGTACACATGGAAGCACAGTCAGTGTAACGTTTCGAGGCGGATACGCCTCTTTATAAAGAAATAGGTTAAAAATCAAAAGATATTAAAAAAAAAACACTGGGTAAACCCACAAAACACAACTAACGCATAAAATTAAAACAAAAAATGCACCTAAGCCTCAGGACGAAACCTAGCAATAGGAAAACCAGGCATCGCTTCCTGTGAATGCAGGTCGTAATTGCTGATGAGGCGACTGCCACGGTTTAAGCCAAAGTCCTATAGCGAGAGACATGTTTAATTCCGAGAGTTTGTGCAAGATGAGAATACATTATAATAATAATACATTATTATTACATAATATTATTATTACATAATAATACATTAATAATACATTATAGAAGAGCTGTTTATTTTCAGACATAGGATGATCGTAGACCGTTCTACTAAGATGCAAATGGTTTCTAAATCAATTCTAGCCTTGTCAAATTTTTCGTCAAAGAGAGTTGTGTATTCTCTAGGTCGGGGGTGTGCCCTGTTTTGATCCGGAGAGTTTGTTTGTCGTTATAGTTTAAGTTTGATTTACGGGAAAGACAATCTTTTAGTCAGAGTTTGTTTTGTGATTCCTATGTAGATTGCCTTGGAAGAACGCTACCCACACGGGATCTGATAAACCACGCTACTGCGCGTTTTGAGTTGCTCCTTGTGTTTTAGTTGTGCTTTGTGAATGGACCCAGTGTTTTTTATTTTTTTATTATTATTGTTGAGTTTTAGCTTGGTGCTAAAAATTGCTTGATAAAGAGTCGTGTCCGACTCGAAACGTTGCAATTACTGTGATTCCGCTTGCTACATTTTAATGATTTAAAAAAAATAGACTTTTGTTTTAAGTTGAATTTTCAGTGCTCTTTGACCGAGGAACAGTGCAGTAAAGCCCGCTCAAGATTTTTGGCCTCAACAATTGAGTTTTATTGTTAAACTAGTGTTGTTGTTACCCGGCTTCGCCCGTGTTTTCTTTCAGGTGTTGTTTTAATTGAGTGTTTATTTAGTTGGTTTGTAGTCTGTGTTTCTTGATGTTGTTTATGTGCTTAATGTCCTTCTGTGCTTTCAGAATCTTTTTTTTACACGTTTTGTCGTTTTAGTGTAGCCTACCATTCGAACAGTTTTTTTTCCGAGATCGATCCAAGGATGCTGTCAACGAGATTTTAGATCAAATTTTCTTAAACACGTTAGTAATTTCAGACGTGCGTTTTATTTTTTCATTAACGCATCGGTTTCAGATTTCCAGCGATTTTTAAAGAAATTCAATATACAATACAGGATTTTTTCTTGTAATGAACTTTCTGGTTTTTACACACCTTTTTGGGATACAAAAAAGGTGAATAAAAACTTGAAAGTTCAGATTTTCAGATTTTTTTTTGGGGGGGGGGGGGGCTATAAACATGCCGCTCTGATGCCTTGCCCCTACCCAGAGTCACCTACTTTTCAATCATCCACAGCAATTGCGTGCATTAGTAAGCTGATAATCATTATAGTGTTTTTCGGCAAAGCTGTATAGCTGTATGATCAAAAGCCCACACATCCCAAACCAGTTTTTTTTTCAACAAAAAAAAAATTTATCTTAAGACCACTAATTGGCTCGAAACTCCAAGTAATGAGCAGATTTGATGGATAGGATGTGATTAGGGTAAAGGTGGATTAGTGGGGTGGGGAAAGAGGCAATAGGGAGGGGGGGTATGTTGTGTAAATCAAGACGGGTGTCCAGCGACTCTCGTCTCAATTTGCGGCCTGTCGAAAAGCAGCTTTTGTTGTGTCCTTTTGTTAACCGGTAGCTGGACTGTCTTCGTGGCCATGTTTGTTGACGTTTACGACTTATTAGCGTTGGTCTTCATTTTTTTTTAGCTTCGTGTTTATTGGTTTTGCGGAGTGCTTCATCCCCTACCTCCCTACATTCTCTTCATATGATTGAGCGCAGTGTAAGGACACAAAGAACGAAAGATACTTGGTGGGACAAGAAGCGACAATAAGCTGGTTTCCGGTTCATGCGACCGGCAAACCCAGGACTGGTGGCCATACTGGAGGAAGTGACGTCATAAATCCCAGTTCGTAGTGGGCAATTTAAGTAAAACGCATGTTCCGACATTTGGTAAAGAACACCAGCCAGAAATTTAAAGGTTTATTATAAATAAAGTATTTGTTAACAAGAAAGACCATCAGCGTCGTGGGGCAGATAACCCAGTTTGGGTTCGTCCTCTAAAAATAAATAACAACAACAATAGCGTAAGCGCTAGTAAGATCACGACAGGAAAGCGCGTTTAAGAAAGGTGACTTGTGGAGTGCTGAGAAAACAGAAATTAATAAAAAAAAAAGAGGAATCTCTGTGTACGGTACCAAAGTAAAAGGTGTTTTTTTTATTAGCATTTTTTTTGTCATCAAAGGCTAACAATAATTACAAACAGGGCCTTCTGTTTTATTTTGAATTCCGTTATTCGTAGCGCGACGAGTCACTATCCGTGCGTTTCTTTTCCATCTTGCAATTTAGCGAAAAACAAATATGGTGTAAAGTAAAGGTCAGAATTATTCAATGCGTACTGACGTTGTCCCGTTTATCTGCCTACAGTTTGACGTTAATCGCGAACCATACTCTTATTTTCCTAAACTGCCAGATGGAAAAAAAGCGCACGGATTCTTAGATGCGCTTTTCCCAGCGCCCGATTGGCTTTTCTGGTAGATTTGACGGAAACAGGGTTCCTGACGTCACACCAAGGCACGAAAGCAGCTATTCGCCACCATACCTGACCTCATGGAACACGTTTTGAACTATCTTTACTGATGTCTTTAATCTTTGGTCGGACTGGCACCTCTTAGCACATGTCACGGGTTTTTTAAGGCTTGTATTGCGTCAGCTGCCGCTTTTTCACTTTTACACCGCGAAAGTCCGTCCTTGACTTGACTTTGCAACTCTCGGTCTGTCTATCTGTCTATCCATTCAATTTTTTCAAACTGCGTATTGGACCGAGATCAAAATTTGTATGCAGTTAGGGCTAATGGTTATTAATGCAGTACGCGAAACGTATATACCGCAGCTTCTTTATCTACACACTACAAATTAATTAATGCAGTAAGTGCAGTAAATCACAGCGAAAACGGTAAACGAATTTAGCATGATCTTGTCTGATCTTGTGGAAATATAATAATACACTAATACACTAATCTGAACGAAAAGAAATACAGTTATTCCGACTGGAACCGACCAGGATCTCGCCTCTACAGCTTTCGTGCCTGGGGGCATTCGTATTGCGATGCTATAGAGGTGACATTTTTGGACCTTCGCAAGACGAATTTCTGCGAAAGCATGTACCAAGAATGTTTTCATTAATCAAGAACGAAAGTTAGAAGTTGGAAGGTGATCAGACACCACCCTAGTTCTAACCATAAATGCTCCACAATATTGGGAATGTGCAATGAGTGCTACGAGCAAGCACTTAGCCAGAAGCACAGGAGAACATGCATAAAAATCAGTAAAAACTTATATTTCGATACCAACCAACGCCTCCCTGTCACTCCACGCACATTCCAGTAAGTAATCCTGTTAAAATCTGATATTCTTGATGTAAAAACTGGCGTTTTTTGATTTTGCATGTAAAATAGTTCCATTACTAAACACTTTGAGCTGTATTAGGACAATAGGTGTGTAATTTAACCTCACACCAGGCTTTTTCCATGTTTTATGCTACCCCTAACGACACCAACATGGTGGAACCAAGAATGTAATTTATCTTTTTATGAATGCTTTTTATCTTTTCATCTTTTAATTTTTATTATCTGAAGAAGGTATCGCTCCCCAGTATGTACGGCGGTTCCGAAATATAAGGTTTTACTGGTTTTTATGACTGTTCGTCTGTGCTAAGTGCTTGCCCGCATAAATGATCCATCTACCATCTGCGCTACCGGGGCGGAACCTGGCTACATTCCTCGCTGCTGATCCAGTTTCTAGTGTTGCGCAAGTTCTATCGTGGCGATCTAATAGTAAGGTGCTTGTCAGTCATTGCAGTCATTGTACAATGATTATGGCCGGAGAAGAGAGTTGCTGGATGATTGAGAGTAAAAATTCTCGCAGCCTTGCATGAGATAGGCTACTGATGTATGCTTGTGCACTTACTGGCTGTCTGTTGTATTTATCTCAATTTGTTTGTGCTTGTTTTCTAGTAAGTAGTGAATGTGATACTCGTGCATTACTTGAAGTGCAATTTTTTAATTTCCGGCTATTTTAATTGTTTTGTTCTTGGTCACATGCTAAAAGAACAAAAAATATCATCATTGGGTATTCCGTGAATTACAACAATACTTATTTAGGTAATAGTACTTACAATTAAAAAAAAATGTGACCAACCTTATATTGAGGCCATTTTTATATTGAG
>JAHWFP010204208.1:0-21150 GCA_023313725.1 Lithobius niger
TGCTGAGTTCAAAAAATATGCTCTGAAAAGGTGCAAAGACTCCACACGACAGGATATCCAAGATAGCGGTAAAAATGTTGGCAAAATACAATTGTTTTCATCATTATAAAATATACTTATAAGGTAAAGGTAGATTTACATCAGTGATCAAAAGGTGAGTTCTTGTGCAATGACTAGTAACTAGCAAACACCAGGTCGTATCCGTAGTTTAGTAAGTTCGTAATTAAGAGCTACGTTGTGGCTGTTTCTTTTATGCTGTAGCACGCCATTTTTCATCAATTCACCGTTCTAATTAAGATAAATGGCTGTATTTGGTCTAGATATCAGGTAGAGATGTATCTTTACCAACAAGAGTGATTAAAACGATTTATTGTAATTAGGAGGTAAGTTACGGCAGTTTATCTACATGGTAGGACTGTGCTGTTTGCGCCTATTTATCACAATTTACATCTTTAAAGTTCTGCAGTAGCCATTCTAATTAAGGTAAATGGACAGAATCAGGCTTAGATGAAGGATGAAAAATGTGTCTTTTAAAATAAGCGTAATTAAAAAATACGACTATTAATCATAATTAGAACTGTCACCGCACCGCATTAAAGATGTAACTTAGAGAAAATTGAAGTAGTCATTGAGCTACAGGACAGAAAACTTGTAGCGTATCTCCTAATTACAATAAACCTTTTTTATTACCAAAGTTGTAATATACATTTCGCCACCTTTCATGTAATTTTCATGTAACATTCATTTATCATAATTAGAACTGCTAATGTGTTACTACTTTAAAGATGTAACATGCGGTGAATTGAAAAAGAAACCATGGGGCTACAGCATAGATAATCAGTTGTTGCTTATCCCCTAATAAGGATAAACACGTTATAATTACCAGTATTCGAAAATATACATCTCCATTTTTCATCTAAGCTTAATTACATGCTTTTATCTTTAATTAGAATGGCTACTGCAGCAGTTTAAAGACGTAACTTGTGGTAAACACATGCAAAAAGCACGACACTACAATATAGATATACAGTTGAAGGTTATCCCCTAATTACGATAAACCGTAATAACTACCATTATTCCAAAATAGACTTCTTTGTCTTTCATCAAAGCCTACGTACACCTCTTAATGAAAATGGCTGGTGTTGCAATTTAAAGATGTAACTTGTGTTAAATAGACTCAAGATGCACTTCACTACAACTTAACTGATGTAGCTTAGCTCCTAATTACAATAAATTATTATTATCCATGATGGAAAGTGTGCTTTACTACCTGATGTCTAAATAAACCCATTTATCTTAATTAGAACTGCTACCATATCACTCTAAAGATGTAACCTCAGTGAATTACAATACCCGGACCCTGGAACACTGCACTGGGACTGAGGTTGGCGCTAATGACATAGCTGTCGACTCGCCATTAAGCCTCAACCTCCCCCTCAGTGAATTGATGAAAAATGCAGTGCATACAGCATAGAGAACCAGCTTCAGTTTAGCTCAGCTCTTAACTACTAACACACTACACCACCGCTTCGACCTGGAGTTTGGTAGATACTAGTCATTGCAAACGAACTCACGTTATTGGGGAATAATTCAAAACTGCCTCTACTCAAGAGTTTTAAAATTACGAAAAGCACTTGCATTTTGCCACCATTTTGGCTGGCATTTTGTCCGCCATAGTACATACCTCGTCGAGTGGAGTTCTGGCACCTATTGGAGTATTTTTTTGAATTCGACAGACCTTAAACACTAGCAGGAGACACCAAACTTACATACATTAGTTGATTTGGAATTTTTTTGCGTATGGTGGTCGTTTTAATAACAAAATGGCTGCCATATTGCATTTTCGACAGATTTCAGGGGGTACCCCCCTAAAATTTCTCATGGGTGTGGGCATGAATTACACGGGATATTGTGTTATCCCCAAAAAGTGCAGCTTCCTTGAAGATTTTGCTGCTTACACGCAGGACTAGGTAATATCATTACCAGTGTAACCCTAATTTGACCAAAAAACTGTCTAGCATTGCACGAAAATTAACCACCAACTCTTCAGGCATTTGGCATGTCCACACAACCAGCTTCAGTAAAATGTGATGATGCAATGAACTTCAGACAAAATGTACAATGCATAGTGTGGCCAATAGAGGGGACACGAATAAAGGAACTTTACAACATAGCTTTCCACTCTCACTGAATATTTATGAGACAAATCATACCGATCCACTACATACAGCCAAAAAGTATTCAGCAGACCTTTCTCAAATTAACATAACATTATAATGCACTAAAATCCGTTCTAAATCCGTGAAGACCCAACAATACATACTGGCAATAATAAGTTGTTCTCAATAGAAATCCTTATGAAGGAAGTATCACAGCACACAAAATACTGAGTTGTATTCTATATTTTTCATGTCTAATGCCCAAATTTCACGCTTTATTGAGTGTTCCATTCGATTTCGCTTGTTGTGTAGCGTACAAATAAGCGTCCCTCCAGTAGTGATTGGAAAGTGTATGATTATATGTATACTAGAGGAAGCCCATGCTGTGCACGGGGACGGTCATAAATCAAGTTTACGGACACATTTCCTGGGACATTTTACCAGGACATTTTTCCGGCACTCTTCCCGACGACTTGTCAGATTGATCGACCATACATGCCTGCCTCCTCTTTGAATGCAGGTAGAATGGGAGAGCGCATTTCAGTATGGGCGCGATCAGGGTAGAAGTGATTGTACAGCCCGACGACTTGTCAGATTGAACCTTTATTGAGTTGATCGACCACTCATGCCTGCCTCCTGATTCCATGCTGGTAGAGTGGGAGAGTACATTTTCAATGCAGGAGTGAGGAGGGGAGAAGTGATTGTTGTCTTTCCGGTTTTCCTTTTAGTTTTCCTTTAGCCTTCCTTTTAGCCATTCTTTTATGCTAATTGCTTCCTATGGATGTTCCTCTTAGACCGTGTCAATATGGCTTAGTGACAGGATTCAGACTTCGGTTTCAAATATGGCGGGTTCAATTTACCACTCAGATTGTCTGACATTTACGTCCAGAAGGCATCAAAAATAGATTTGTATCTGTATTTAATTATCCTTGCTTAAATGCAGACAGGCTACTGTCGAGAAATTAACTGCCCCTAAATGGTTAATAATATCGGTATTTCTACTGACTACTTCTGTCAGAGCGAGTGACTTACCGTTTTCCTTCATATCCACCAAGCCTCACTTCTAAATAATCCCACTGACAGGAATCAACATTACGATAAATAAGATCGAATTCACGGAAATGAGCTTTCACTTTCTTGTTGGACGGTGCCTGCAAAAAAAAATTTTTTTTTGAATATTCCTAAATGAATAGTTTTGTACACCTTTTAAAACCAACTTAATTTCGTAAAATCGTAATTCTTTTTAATTTATTAAGACGTTTCTTTTTTTGGGGGGAGGGGATGGGGCCTGTAGTATGGTGTTTCCTGCCCCATGCGTTAGTATTAATGTGCACACATCACCACCCACTGTGCAGCAGCAGTTATAATTTTACCACAAATATTTTTCACTTTCACGACTATAATCCTGCTGGTGTTGTCTAACATGTGTTTTCGGGTCAATTTTGATGAATATTGCGAAATAAAAATTTTGCTTCTTAAAATTTGTTCTTTTGAGTTTTCAATGGCTAAAATGTTTAGCCATTGAAAACTCAAAAGAATAAATTGAGTTTCCCATTAACAAGGATGCCTGAGACTCTTAATTGCCCAGGAACCATTTCATTAGATCCGTGGTATCAAATCATCTTGCCCATGGATAGAGAAATGCACTGGGCGTACAAACCGCATTAATACTACTATACTATACTACACTATACTACTCAGTGGTGGGTCCAGGATGGTGCGGATGGTTGGGCCGCCCCCCCCATCCTACCGAAAAAATGGCCTTTAAAAACAAAACAAAAACGATTCGAACTCCCTTTGACGTCATTTATTTACCGAAACACGAAGGAAAAAGTTTTTCGTAGGCTGTCACTGTTTTCATTCTTTGTATCCATTAATTAGTCAAGTATTGCGTTTACATTTATTCAACCTTGGTAGACAATGGAAAATATCAAACATCTAATGAAGAGTCATTCAGCCTCAAGTTGCTGATAATGCCTTTGTGGGTATGAGGAAGTAGGATCAGACGGATTAAATGACCCAATTGACTTGTACGACCTTGACTGCCTACATAGCTATATAGATGTTAAAACTTACAGGATGTTTTAAAACGAGTGTTGTAAATACGACAGAAAAACCACAGAATTCGAGTCTATTCCGAAAAGCAACACGCCTATTAAGAATGTATTATCCAGTGTGATATCGCCAACGCAAATGAAACCACGAGTCAACATACCACTAAAGTGCCTGAACGAAATCCTGGTAAATGACTAATGAATGGAAAATAAACAGTTCAAGTCCCAGCAGCAGTACAACGACGTAAGTTGAAGAAGTGATCAGTAAGTGTGTAATTTTATTTAAATAATGTTGTTCTACAGATAAGAAAGTCAACTTTTTAAGTTGTTGCACTGTCCGGTTAACTCCTTTTACATGAATTGACTCAGACTTGGTGATTTATGATTATTAATTTGCCATTGCGATAAAAACCAACCACGAGTCAATTCACATGATTTTCAACAGACAACAATAGATATGTTATGACAATTGAAACATGTGCACAGTCAGCCAGCCAAATGGACACGTAAATAAACCGAATAGCTGTAAATATTAGTATTAAACGAAGAAACATAACGAAGCTAACTTTCTGAATTTTTAGTAAATATTGCTGCTCACTTGTCATTCTTAACAGTTCGGAATGTTGGATACGTTATGGTTCATCGTTTAATATTTATTACAATATATAAGTAGCTCCAATGATATTATAATCTCACTGAATTATCGCTGTTAGAAGACAGAAATAATTTGAAACTTGAACATGACGATGATAGCAATGAAAACAGTCATTAATGAGGGCTCGGACGGCTCAGATTGGAATATTTGAAGTTTTGTTAGTCGGAAATAGCAACAAAAAAGTCTTGATATTTTTGGCTTCAGTCGGAATGTTAAGCCTTCATTTCTCCTCATCTCCCAATATTTTTATATTTGGTATGCCCTTTTGAATAGAGAAAGGGCATAAACGCACCCTTTTATACTATGAGCCGAGATTATGTGTAGCGATGTTCACCGGCAACGGTTTTGACTAGGATAAATGCTATCTGAGATCAGTAAGTGAGATTTAACACAATCTCCAATGTTATACCACTATTCCATGATCTCATCCAAGCAGAGTTCTCCGTAGTTTGCATGTGCGGTAAAAAAGCAGTAGAAAAAACACGAAAAATACGGCATGAAAAGGTCTGGGGAAAAGAGCCGAAGGAAATAGTTGCTTTGTCGTTTTAAAAATGGTTTGTGTTGTGTGTTGTTATCATTATAACAAGTTAGGCTCGGTCAGTTGCTTTGGCATAAATTTCACCTGGCAGGTTAAAGCGTTTTATCAGAAAATTAGTTTCGTAATCTTGCATTGAAGTTTTTATTGTTAGGATAGGTCAAGTCGGTAGCCTTGGCAGGAACTTCATCATGCATTCCATGGTGATTCACCAGAAAACGACTTTCTAAAAAACATTTTAGTTTTTTGTTCACCAATTAGCTTTTTTCGCCAACATTTCAACCCACATTTCCAGTTTGCAACCTTTGCTACAACCCCCCTCCCACATGCGTAATCTACCTGGGGAGGGTGGGGGGGGGGGGAGGAAATTCCAAGAAAGAAAATCCATGGGAAAATAAATAAATACTCAAAATTAAGAGACCTACAGCACCCCCTTAACGAAATCCTGGATCCGCCACTGATACTACTATAATATAACCGCATTAATACTACTAGGAAATATTAGGTTCTTAAAAAAAGACATAACTTGCGGCACATCTTTAGGTGTTTGAGCCGTTCTACTGCCGTCTGATGATATTAGCTTCTTATGCTATGATACACCATGTCTGCATTGGGTAAAACCATAGATTAGAAAGTTAACTAGATATACCGTCTCACTTCTTCCCGTCCTACGCGGACCTCTAGTGGTAATTGCGGCTACTAATGCCCCTGACAATGCTTTGCCTTCGAAGCAGAACGATGGTAAAGCATTATTAGAGGTATTAGTAGCCGCAACTACTGCTAGAGGTCCGCGTAGGACGGGAAGAAGTGAGACTGTATATCTAGTTAACTTTCTAATCTATGGTAAAACGTATGCTCTTGCATGCTGGTTGCAGTTTTCACCGTTACTAAACAGATAAAGTTTACCATGTATAGTGGCTGCGACCGTATCCTGTTTATTTTTGGAAAACATTGTGTAGAGTGAGGCTACCAATCGTTTATATTTATCATATGACATTTCGTGCTTGATGTCAGTTTGTTTTGCCTACGTTGCCTGAACAACGGAAGTACTGAAGCTCGCAGAAAGGTGAAAAATTTGAAAATTATGAAGAAAGCGTGTGAAACTTCTCTTCCCTTGTTATTGTTGTTTTAAGATAATGTTTTCCATGATCTCTCCTTAAGTGCCACAGTAGTGTCGTCTAGGACTATAATGTATGGGCACGCAATTTGTGCATATCAGCAGAAGCCCACTTGATGAGAGAGCGGGGTTTGTATTCTAAGATGTAGCTGGACAGAAATGTTTTTTTCCGGGACGGTTATTCTTAAAACTGCTCGGGGGAAAGCCTTACAACTGCTGCATTGCAGGCAGCATTGATGTGATGAATTCCATCGCATGCAGTTTCTTGTCTACCACAAGCGAATTCTAGAACCAGAGTTGAAGACAACACTGGGAAATAGAGTTATTCAGGATGCCTTGGAATTAAATTGATATATACGGTTGGCCCTGATGAATGAAATCATGATCCATTCATGAATGACGCCTATCATAACTAGTACATGCAATAAGTTGAAAATTGAAACTGAAACACCACCATACACTGATCGCACTTGCAAAGGCATATAAACATTTTACCGTAAAGTTAACTTTGAGTTTGTTTGTTGCAGTTTATGAATCTGTATTCTTTACCCTCTTTGAGAATGTGCGATTGCAAATTAAATTTTTGAGTAAATTGTTTATTTGTCTTAGTACGCATATCTTGTGTCTACTGGGTTTTCATTAAAAAATGTGGAAGCAACCATTGCGAGCTTTAGAGACAGTTTAGCAAGTTTCACCTGCCAGACCATAATGCCAAGAAAGGAGCAAAATGTTTGTACTGCTGATAATGATCAAATACAACAACTAAGAACAATTTTTATGTCAATTCACTGCAATGGAACATAACAGTACCACAAATCTTAATTGTTGTATTTAATAATTGTTAGCAGACCAAACTTTTTGCTCCCCTCTATACAGGACGCGACAAAAATTTTGTCCATGCAACAATGAAAGCTACTAACAATGAAGCTCGGACTTCGTAGACAGGTGAATAAAGTATTGTTGTCAGTGATGATGCGCAGTAGCTATTAAACAGGTTATCACGGATAATTTAAAAATGGGGGGGGGGGGGGGGGAAGACGTTGTTGAGCTTTTGCAACAATTCAACTTCACGCAGCAAAGTTCACTGTTGGGGCTTACGCATTGTTACAATCGGAGATTGGGCGATTTGTTATTAGGGTCATGACCCGTAGTCGCACGCCCTGGTACAACAACTAACTTCATACTAGTTCAATACTAGTATGAACCATGCTAAAAACGTAGAACTTCACTTAGGGGCCACTGTTTGCAAGTAATCGTCTACTCTGCTCCCTGAGGTGCCCTAAAATATCACCAGAACACACCACACATCGCTTAGTTCAAGTACGCTTTGCAGAAATGACTGCTCTTCGTACCAAACTGTACTGTACATGCAAGTACGTTACTTCGACCATCGAGACCAAGGTTCAACAATAATATCTTCAGGAAAGACTAACAATGAGATATTGCTTACATGGAAAAGGTTAACAACGATTCTTAAAGGGAAAGTTAGTTCGCAAGCTATGAAAGGCAAAGCATTTCTGTCAACTACTTGCATTCCTTCCTGGCATATTATTAATATCGTGCATTTGGTAGGAGTTACCCTAAAGAAATTAGTAGGTGAACAGCAAAAACAAATTATAAGGCTGAACTTTACAAATGTTATTTGTTGCCTTAAAGCGAGTAATTAGTTTCACGAAAAAAAAGTAGAAATCAGCCATACCTTTACAAGTTTAAATGAAATGTTTGTGCAGTATTAGGGGCACAATACTTCAAAGTGGAGGAAAAGAAGACGAGAACTGCGCTTTGTACCGTTGCAAAATCAAGTGGCATGATACACACTGATGTAAAGAATTTCTTGCGTGCAGTTATAGTGCCCTCGAATAGGTAGACTGCTCTGTCTTTCCTTCAAGCATCATCTTTCAAATTAGCACTCATAGACAGTTTTAACTCATTGCGATTTCCTTTTTCCCAGTGAGATGCAAAAAGTTTTAAGAGAATTTGTAATAGAGGCATCCAGATATTTTCAACACATCTGCTTAAACTCGAGGAGAGGATGGGAAAATATTATACTTATTAATCAGTTGAATCACTCTAAACAACAAGCAATAAAAATAATACAGCCAATTTATGGAAATACTGTAACATTGAAAGACTGAACAACTCGGCTGTAGCATGTAGCCACGATCCACCCCAGTAGCACAATGGTTATGGCGGGAAGTCCTGGGTTCGAGTTCCAGTTCTTTCTCAGATTAGTACGTGTTAAATTGTCACGAAGGCAAGTCTTTAATGTAGAATGTTTGTTTCGTTTACCCTCTACCGAGTGATTTATCTCTTTATTTCTAGCAAATTTCTTATTTCTTATTATTATTTTTAATTTCTCGGTTCCCTACGATAGCGGAAACCTACTGTTTGTAAAGAAGACATGGTTCTATTCATAACCTTATACGAGAAAAAATGTCTACTAAGGGGAGTGGCAACCCCAGGGATTTGACCCGGAAAACCTTCAATCATAGCAGGCGTCCTGGGTAATGTCCTCCCATAAACGAAGAAGGAACCTGGTAGTCTGTCACACCGCCCTTGTTGGCACAGCCAGGTGGAGACTTTTCTCTTTCCAGCCATCAATTAGATCATCTTCTATTTTAAAGCTCTTTTCGGCGAAGGAAAGCCCAGTTGAAACAATACGCAACAATGTAAAAACCCATTGTTGCCGGGAAAGCCCGCACTTTCATCTGAAGGCGGGAAAAAAAGCTTATTTTAACAAAACAAAACAAAAAAAAAACGTTCGAAGTAGCAAAGCACTACATTACAATGCCGTTACATTTACAAAAGATTACGTAATGATTTTAAAATGGTTACAGTTTTTAATCACCAAATGTTTGACCGGGTTTTCATTTGTAACACTCCGGCCTGATACATTTGCTACGACGTTCAAAATACCGATAATATTTGCTTGCATACCACGGCTACTTTTCTTGTACTGTTGTAAGGATTTCAAGTTACAGTGGCCAGTCGTTTGCACAATGAGCTGCTCTTCTACATTGAGTCGATACAAAGTTGTTGCTGACACGAATGTTGTGATTGCTTAATTAGCCATCCAACTTAGCAATTGCAACATTGCATTGCATTGCAACATTTTTGAAGATGTTGCCCGGAACATTTTTACCCTCGGGGCGGTTGTAATACAAAATGTTATTACTGTATTTCTTTTTGGGGCAAAAATACACAACCTCAGTATTTGCATGTTCGGGCCAATAATTTTGATACAGTCTGTGCACGTTGCCAGGACAACAAGAAGGATTGTCGGGAAGAGAAAATGCCTTGACTCTCTTTGGTTGCACTTTTATTTGTTTTAAATAAATAAGCATAAATTCATGTAAATTATATAAAGGAAAGAGGAAAACAAGCCAAACAGCAAAAATAATACACTAGAATTAACGTAGTACAGTAAGCCACCTTTGGAGTGGCATGACCCGGATTCAAACTAGCAACCCAATTCGTCCCTAGATCACATAGCTATTCGGCTTGTTTTTTCTTTCCTTTTAAATGTATTAACCCACGTTGATTTATTTTTGAAACGTTTAATATGTATTCAAGGTATTCTCGCCCATTTTCATTTGAACTGCCAAAAGTTTGTTGTCTTTGTGTTAAAGTTCTGTCCTCATTTTCGCCACGCAACGCACAAACAAGCACATCGAAAAACACAAACACGGAATACGATCAGGCATTTTGATCATCAGTATCCTACCAAGAATTTTAGTTTCCCGCAACACGTTCAACCATTTTCGAATCTTAACCAATAATGTAAAACAATGGCCCATTATTTCAAGAACGTAACAATACCACGTTCTTTCAAAGCATAGAACGTCTGCCAACAATAGCCAAGAATGGGAACGAGCTCTTCGCCGTAATGGGCATTAAGTCGGATAATGACCGAAAACCTTGTGCATTCCTAAACAATGGCCCTCGGGACGCTGCGCGCCCTCGGGCATAGTTTAGGAATGCCCGCGGTTTTCGGTCATTATCCTTTACGGCAACTAGTCTGAGGTCTGTCACTGATCAGTGATCAGCCACCACAACGATCGAATCTTAATAATAATTCGTAATAGTATTTGTATTTAATATTACATCCACTCAAGTTTGTTTTACTTTCTCATGTAACGTTGTTGTCTCATTCTCCGAATTTCATACAGTTAGTGTACAATATAGCCAATAATGGTTTATAACTTTTATGTTTTAATTTTCTAAAGTAGAAGAACGATTAAAGGCAAAGAATAAACATACCAAAAATAAACTATTTTAGCCTAAAAGTGGGGGAAGGCTTCAATTGTGTAACGATTCTAATAATATATTCAAAAGGATACGTAAAAAACTGGCTTAACCATTCTGTTTAAAATTCAGTTCACGTAAGTTGTTATGAAACATTAGGGAATTTATCTCATATAAGCACAGTAATTATTTTTTTTAAGTACAATTACCTGAAATGACCAAACACATCTTGTTCCTTTTGGATATTTGTTTGGAAAATTAGGTGAGGTAATGGTTCGAGGTTTTGTAAACTTTCCACCACAAGCTCCTAAAATTGAACAGAGTAACAGAACTTAAAGAATTTGCATTGACATTCGCTAAAAACTAACTAAAAAAGAAATAAAACTAAAGCAGAACTACCTATCTGGGTAAAAAAAAAGGCATTGTCTATACAGCTTCATTTTGCTTCGTTGCTGTTCAAAGTATATATTTGTAAGTGTTGATAAAAAATAGGCGGCGTATGGCTATTATCTACATCGAATTCTTGGGAAAACATACGACTGACATGTTGAACAGCGCTATTATAACAACGCAAAGGCGTTTTTTAAAAAGAGAACGTAAATTGGTTGTATTCGCCACTTTCCTCTGATAGTGTGATGTTTTGTTGTTGTCACTGCATTGGTGGTACAACCTTTTCCAACCTAAATTGTTGTACTGCCATAAGCCTTTGTTAATACAGCGTGAATGGTACAGCCTACTTGCATGGTCGGATTCATTAATTTATCATTTATTCTTTATTGAACATTGTTGTCATATTTCAGAATGAAAACATACAAGTATGTAGGCTGTGTGTTCATTTCACTGTCGGTGACGTTGTTCGTCACTGAATGCTAGTTAAAATATTTTAATCCAAATTGAGGTTTACATTTTAAAGATTTCAGCCGGAAAGATATTTTTAAAATAATAGTCCAATCATGAGACAATGTTCTAAATAAATACAGATGTACACATATTTTCGATGTTTTTTTGCAGTTGAATGTTAGATGGCCTGAGCGGGAACTGACATCTCAAACATTGAGACCACCGAATGCCCCTCCTCTCAGCCATTCTGAGATTGCCCATGCATACGTATAATGTCGTGATTGTACAGCTGATTGGTATGGCTTCGGCTTTGATTTAAAAGGTCGAGGGTTCAATTCCTTCTCAAAGGTCTTCTGCTTTGTGTCGGCTAGAGTTCGCTGCTTTTGAATTTAATTAGGCTATATTTTTTTCAATTGACTTGTCTTTAGTATCGGACGTCCTTTGCATAATTATTTATACCAATTTTGTTTTGGAAATAGTTTTAGTGACCATATTATTGTATATTGATATGCAATGTGTAATTTACCTGGGATTCCAGCATATGTTTCACAACGAGTGCCTTGAAAGCCATCAGGGCAACGACATTTGCAGTTCTGGTCGACAAAGCCTTGGTTTAGACATGCTGGCTTGTTTCTGCATTTATCTGAGAATTTGAAAAATGAATTTTGTACAGATTACAGGTGTGCTCGATTACAAGTCATAATGCACAATATTTATAATCCCTTTACAATAACCAATGACTGATGACTAATTCAAAAAACTCATGGATTAATTTATCCAATAATTGTCTTTAACCATTAATTCAATAATTTAACATGCCCACTTCTAATGACGGTTTTCAGCAAATTATGTTACTTAAAAACATAATTTTATGATTAATCTTCCTTCTTAAGATTTAGGCTAATACAACGTCTGAAAAGTATTTTGATATTCAGAATATAAAATTCCCGAAAAACCATTGTTAAAATTTATTCAGTGTAATTTAAAGCGACAAATAAAAGCATAGAATGCATATAGAATGTCTGAAATTAATTAAATAAAGGCCAACATTTATCATGGTTAATGAAAGACAGACAAGAACCAGACCAGGATGAGACTCTGATTTTTTACTGATTTGTATTTCGCATCTAGTGTTACTAAAAATTGTAAGCCAAAGTGACAAAAGAATATAGTTTTTTTTGAATTGACAATAAAATTTTATAGGGTTAATTTTGATAAAAACGGCTTAACACTATGGATAGCTATCGAAGCAATGAAAGAAGATCTTTCGTTGCTTCGATAGCTATACATCGTGTGTGTTTAAAACCAAGCACGGTAAAAAACTTACATAATTACATTCTGCTAACAAAGAATTGTAGTTAAGACATGGAAGCGCCCAAAATGAATGAATTGTTTTCCCAACCGGGTTATTAAATGTTTTTGTTTTTGTTTTTGTTAATAGAGAATGGCGTTTTGATCCTAAACATATTTTTCTCTTATGTCATGCCACTCACTTATGTTTATTAAAATAAACTAAAACTGCGAACATGACTCTGTATTGAGGCATCACCCATTTATAACCCACGATGATTGCCGAAAATCTTTCATACTGACACACCACTTCAGACACAACTGGGGCTAAACATTCTCCGTTTAGAAAAGAGTCCCATACCATCTCATACAAATCCATATCTAGCAGCAAAAACTTCAGCAATAACTTCCTCAAAAGTTATAAAAAATGTTCACGATATTTGTGAAATGCATATTCATTAGTTCCTAACCAGCACTATATGAACAATATTGTGGGTATTTTTCATCAAGAAAAATCAGCTCCTCAAAAGTTAAATGTAAGTTCGTCACTGAATGCTAGTTAAAATATTTTAATCCAAATTGAGGTTTACATTTTAAAGATTTCAGCCGCAAAGATATTTTAAAACTAATAGTCCAATCATGAGACAATGTTCTAAATAAATACAGATGTACACGTATTTTCGATGTTTTTTTGCAGTTGAATGTTAGATGGCCTGAGCGGGAACTGACATCTCAAACATTGAGACCACCGAATGCACCTCCTCTCAGCCATTCTGAGATTGCCCATGCATATGTATAATGTCGTGATTGTACAGCTGATTGGTATGGCTTCGGCTTTGATATCAAAGGTCGAGGGTTCAATTCCTTCTCAGCCAGTTTAACATTTAAAATCCAAAAGGTAATGAAAATAAGTTTGTATTCATACTTATTTGTCACTATCGCGCCCATTTGGCTGTTCGTCCTGTTTAGATACTGGGTTATATAAGCCACAGTTTGATCCCAATAATGTACTAGGTAATGATAAAAACGGCTAATGATTGACTGTAAAACTGCTGGGTGATGAAACCTCATCAACTTTGTAACTGCAGTCTACCTTGTTTCCACTTTTTAAACTAATATGTTTAAAATATTGTTTTATGTTGTCTGTTTAGTTTCTTTCACCTGCATCATGAAAATGCAAATAGACACTTGATTATGAATTTTTTAACCAAATTATTTTTAAAACGAGGAGCTACTTTAAAAACCAAAATAAATTGCAAAGTCTCGCTAGGATTGCCTAACAGCCACATATTTTCTCCCATCAGAAACTTTGTTCTTGGGCAACATATCCAATAGAGGTAAAATAACAAAGTGTGTAACATTTCAACATTATTGCCTCAAATCACCCAATCACATTTGAAGAAACCTCCTTGACTCATTGGCAACCAGTAATCTTAGATATGGTATACAATTGTATGGTTTTGCATCTTTTACCCTTATTGGTAGAATAAAAGGTACTAAATAAAATTTTTAAGGTCTTTTTTAGAAAACATAATCACTACAAATATACAAGGGAAATATTAAGGACCACATAATTTTAAATGTAACTAAACTGAGAGACTTTCTTGTTGTTCAAAGAAATTATATTTTCAACGATTTCAATATTAAAAATGAATTAATGAGCTTCCAGTGCGACGAAATATTAAATTTCAATCAATATTCCACCGATTAAAAATAATTAAAGCTGAAAAAATAAGGGTTATTATATTCCATCAATTTTCTTTGTAAACTTTATTCCTTGAGATGTATTATTTATTATCAAAAAGCTTTCCGCCTTTCAATATTTTCATGTAATTGTTTTGTAACAGTATGTGTTTTGATACTGCAGACGTTAGTTCAACCAAGATAACGACTTCATTTATTATAATGTTAGTTACTTATGTTTTACTACTAAGCTTTGACTTTTATTATTTGCATATTAGGTGTTTCGGTCCAATTTGTCTTTTAAACCTGCAGACATTAAAACAACTGATATAGCGATTTCATTCGCGCAAATTGTGTCTTTTAGGGGTAACATCTACATGTAGAAAATGTCAACAATCATTTTCGGATGTCAATTTTAAAATCTTGAAGCGTGTTACTCACCACTGCAGTTATACATTACGTTTGCCATCTTAAGGTCGAAGAAACTGAGTTTTTTGCGTTGAATCTTGAAGGTTTGCGTAACATCTTTGGGGACGATAACTGGTTTTCCATTTTTAGAGAAATACTGAAACAATTATGATGAAATAAGCAATCTCTATATCTGACTAATGTTTAATAGAAGTTTAGCTGTAGTAGGTAACAAAACCTTGTGAATGAAGAAATGACAATATTACGGTACACTCTGGACATTTTTAACATCATAATCAGTACATCTTGCCATATTCGAAATACAACAGCGCCCAAATAATGACAGACAAATGTTAATACCCTAGATCTTGCAACTTACTATACTTTGTGTCTTCAGTCAATCGTTTTGACGGAGACCTACCTTTTGGCGCACTTTCAAGTGACCACTCTTTCTCTACTCTACATAATTTGTATACATTGTTTAAAACTTTTCAGACCTTTCCTTCGGTTTACCCCAAACAAATTTCCCCCAAAGAATTTCAGTTAAAATATATGCAGTTGCAACTGCAATAAGGAATTGCATTGCTGTTTCGGTCTTTTCCCTTCACATTAGACGTTTGTGAGGGAAAAAGTTGCGTAAAAGTGGATCAAAAGTTAGGTTTACCAAAGATTATAGTATGCCAACTTGTACCTGCTTTGGAAATTTCTTTCAGAAGCTTGCTCAATTTTTAAACAAGGCTTTTTTTTTACCTAAAATATAATGGCATCAAAATACAAAATGAAACAGGTTAGTAGGAAAGTACCATTTGAATTAAAAAGTGTTTTGACATTTATTATGAGTATGCCAGGTCCCAGTAATCACTGTAATTCCGCAAGCCGCTAGATCTTTACACAAACCAAAATTAAGAGTTTAAACTTTCACTAACGTAAACAATACTTACCATACTTGCAAACGAAAGTCTTACCGTAAACCCATAATGCATTAGAGATGAAAAATCGTATGGCAACCCATAGGTGTTTGCAGTTGTTTGTTTCCTAAAATTCCAAGCTTTACCATCTTGAATGTTTTCTTCAATTATCCAAACGTAATCATCTCGATCAGGACGAGACTGCTCGTGCCAGAAACCAATGGCGTGTCCTATTTCATGAGCTACAGTTCCAACCTAAAGAATTTTTTTTAATACATGTCAGTTTATCCCATTTTATTATTATTATTTTTATTGTAGGACTAATTATGTTTATTATATTTTTACGTCATTTGGGCGTGGCCGATTACATCATACGGTAATAAGTGGAGCCGATTTTTGTTGAAAATTGCATTTTTCCAAAGACATGTGGACGTGTACGACTGATTATTGGCAGTATGAATGCATAGTGATAACACAATGGGGCAAGGTAGCCTAATGTTTAGCACAACCATTTCATATGCAAGAGGTCCCTGGTTCGATCCAGACCTAAACAACCCCTGGTATTTTCGGGAAGAGAAGGGCCCTGTGATGCCTCGTGCACATGTAGATTGTGGCATGAAAAAGATCCTAGGAATTTCTGATTGGAATTACCTAGCAAAATTGTCCCTCTCTCCTTCTGGCGCTCCTTCGGCTGGGAGCGCGGCAAACTTGTAGCATAGTGATAACAAAGGGAACAGCGTGAGTAGTTTTTGGAAAGATAGAATACGTTATTTCATAGTTATTATAAAGAACATTTCTGTACTCCGGCGCATTGATCATTCTGCGGAAGCCATGTTGGTCAAAACAATTTTGGATGCGGTCATGCAAAAAGTGAAAAGTGCTACGATAGTTACAGTGTGATAATGGCAAGATGTGGCGAATGCGAAAATAATTTGGATTTAAACGAGGATGTCTTTCTAAATAGTTCAATAAGCATGGGAAAAATCCATGCAGAAAAAAATATTCAGGACAGGCAGGATCGATGATAAGTGGCATGAGATAAAAAATTTAGATTTGCAAACTCTACAGAAAGAATAATATAAAATGAACTCGAAAAGTGGTAAAGAACAAGATGACAAAGGCGTTAATATTAAAAGTAAGGTAACCACGTAAATGTTGCAAACAAAAACTAATAAGGTTCCTAGAATAAAATGAAAAAATTCTTTATGGAATGGAACAACAAAGAAAGGAATTCCTGAAACTCAACGAAGAAAGTGAAGGTATCTTGAAAAGAAATGAGAACCAAGGCTTTAAACTAAACAAAATCGAAGGACAAATATAAAGCCTATTACATGAAATAAAGAATTCCTAACAAAAACAGAGTTCACTGCAAAAAAGGATGAAGAATTAAAGAAAGAATACAAAGAAATGAAAGAATCTAACAAGGCTTTATACAAATTAATTGAAAAAAATTGTAGAGAAAATCACGAATACAAGTGGAAGAAGTGAAGGGAGCCAAGATACGGACATCACTTAGCTAAAAAAAATATAAATGATATCAAACAATCACAAGATGAAAAAGACCAATACAATCGAAACAAGAATGTAAAAAGATCTGTGCAATGGCATTTAAACATTTGGCTGTTGTCAACAGATGCTTTATTTCTGGAAATCAGAAAACAAAAATTTGGGCATTCAAAGTCTTCGTTCGTCCCATTTTGGAATATGCATCGCTCGTTTGGTCTTCTTATCTAGGAAAGAACATTGATCTGTTGGAGTCGGTCCAGTGTAAATTCACCAAAAGACTGCCGGCTTTTGGGACCTTCACCACACGGAAAGGCTTTCTAGAAGTGGATTGGAACTTCTAGAGCTACGTAGGATTTGGTCAGACCTGGTCCTGACTTATAAGATTCTCCATGTTCTTACGTCGATCGATCTTCCGTTTTTTTGATTTTGCACCTTCGGTATACTTCACTAGAGGAATCTTGCAATATAGGAGTCTAAAACTAATTGTAGGAAGCATTTTTTTTTTTCGCTTTGATATGTCAGGATTTGGAATGCCCTAAGCTCAGAAATAGTGTACAGAGTTTCCTCGAGTAGCTCTGTGGAGACCTCATACATTCGTTCCTGGTCAGACCGAATTAAATAGGAGTTTTTAGATTAAGTCCAGAGTAAGTGGTTCACCACCCTTCCAGTTCTTTACCACACTATGTAGTGAATTTTTATTTTTTTAATATTTTTATTTAATTTAAAAATGACATTTTTTGTAAAAACATGGAATTTGAACGAAATGAAGCAATATCTGCTTAAGTTATGTTAAATAACCATACTGTGGAAATTGTGGCAATTTACAGAAAACCAGCTTCTAATAGAAAATATCTAATTAGGAACCTAAAATGGTTTTTAAAAATCAAAGCCAAAAATATATAAACGTGATTATAATAGGTGACCTAAATATGAATATTTTGGTAAATCGTCAAGAACAATCTGGAAAGTATGATATTGATGAATTTGAAAACTGCATTGCAAACTTTAATTTTGACTCTCTAATTAATATTGCAACTAGGGAAGAATTTCAAAATAATAAAACGTCGAAGACCTATATTGATATAATATATTTTAAGGGTAAAAGCTTTAATTATGAATCATTTGTTATTGAGATGAAACTTACTAATCGTTACTTTACAGTGGTGCAAATAATTCAACACAGCAAAAACATGAATTTGGATGAGTCGCTTACTTCTATAATTAAATATAATTTGTGTAATATTGTGAAAGAGTTAAGAGCCTGGACGTAATTAAAAACTTCATGGACCAGAATCAAATATAATGAGGCCAATCGAGACAAAATTTAACAACATATGAACGTAACAAGAAGAATACAATGGGGAAAAACACTCTAGTTGATTCTAACAAAAAAAAAGAGATTTAAAAATGAATGTATAAATAGTGAACTGCTGGAAAAAGTATAGAATTAAAGACCTTATAACCCTGAATACTAAATTAATGTTGACAAAGCATGGATTGCATCAATTTTACGATACTCGGCCACCATTTATTGTAGTACCTCTAGTTGATTAATAGACAGATTGCCAAAAGTTTACAACAAAATAATTAAAATGCTCTTCAACACACGTAATAAAAGTAGTACTAAAGGTCGTTTTCAAAAAGTATAAAATCTTAAATATAAAACGAATGTTTTTTTATGACACGATTAAACCTATTTACTTTAAAAATACATATAAAGTACTACATGAAATGATAAAGCCAAAAAATTGGCTTAGAACACCAGCATGAAGAAATTCATATGATAAGAGAGTTGCACAATAGCAAGATCAGGTTAAAAAAGTATAAAATCTGTCAGTTTTTCTCTTAGGCCTGCAGTTTTACGATTGTTTTAACATAAAACTCGTTCCTGTCCGGGCTAAAAGATAATTTTCACGTATTCTGTATGATATTTATGTTTATTATTCAACAAATGAAATAACTGCCCCTATCGGAAATAATATAAGTAACAAAAAGGTACAATGCATATTCAAAACATTGAATAATTGAAAAATTTCTTACCGAAGTGCAACCGTTGCCTATTGAAATGGTTTGTCCATCACCCCAGTTTTGCATTCCTACATGTGAATAGCACCTAGTGGAATAACAAAAGATAAATATTATGAACAAAGAAATTGTTAGTCAGTGAGGAATGAAATCGTATTTTCAGTTGGTAGCACTAACAGAAATGACAAAGACACAGGTTCTTGAAGTGTTTATTAATTGAGACACACCTTAATTACTTACTATATTGTATTCAGCAACTTATGTTTTCACTATTGCTAAGTTCTGTAGAGTTGAGATAGACTTCATTTGAAATTCAAATATGCTAAAAAGCTAATAATCTATGCTATAAATGTAAGATTTAAGGCTGAATTCATTTTTTCTTCCAATTCAATAAAGGACAGCAGAAATGAACCTACCATTCCCTTGCTACAAATGATCGAGCCATTTATTCGTTGCAAGGAAGTACGAATAAATGTGGAAAAAATATAGAGGTCATGTTATTGGCGGGACATACGACAATTAAAAATTTTCTTAAAATTACAGCAGAAACAAGTACTACTTTGTTTCTAGTGTAGGCATACTTTGAATGGAAAATTGAGCTAAATGAATAGTATTGGCATTGGACAGTCGGTTGTCTTATATCTGAGACACGAGTTCTTATATCCAATCATTAGGAGGAAGAGTGCATCAAAATATACAGCACAGAATACTGGAATCAAATTAGTCATTCTCTGTATCGTAATTTTGCTAAAAATTTCACCAGTGTACGACAGAATCGATGAATGTATTCTATAATATGTGGCGCAGTGCCAACCCACTCAAACCACTGCACTATGACTGAGGCTGATGCTAATAACCTTGTGGTCGACGCACCATTGGACCTCAATTTCCCTCCCCATTGCATCTATCTTCACTGTTTTCATGATCTCAAGTCTCCGAAAGAGTCATTGCTGAAGTGTAGCGACTGTCACCTTTAAGTTTAAAAATTGATTTTGCCTATTGCAATTTTTTTCTATTGTGTGTCGTGTAAACTGCTTTGTAAATGTGTAGGTCAATGGCATAAACCACCACAAATGAAGTTATAATGACCTCTGACGTTGCTTTTGTCACAACAATTGCAGTGAAGATCCATTTATTTACCTGTACGAAAATAATGTAATACAGACCATGTAAACAGTAACCAAACTTTGCATAATTCTTGGTATTAAAAAAAAACATGTCCTATTTGCTACATAGAACGAAACTTTTTGTTTGTTATGCTTGAAGAAGTCAAGGTAAATTTCTTCATTAAAAGTTAAATACTGGCAGACAACTGGCATTCATTCACGAGAATTACAATTTTGAAAAGATTGAGTTTATTTGTGTATAAAAAATAAAAACTTAACCCATTGTGATGTAACGGGTGGGTGTGTCAAGTTTTACTTCTTACTGCAGGAAGTTCGGATGTATTGTAAGTACTGGCATTCGTGAAATTTTAACATTGCATTTTTTTCATTATTTGGCCAAATTTACATCTGTTTTATCATTTTAGTTTAGTGTGACAATGCTTCCAACATAGGGTTCGAACATTTGATGTGTTTTAATACCTTCTCAAGACTAAACAACATTAAGCATTTGTTCGTCTGGATATTTTACTGATGTGATAATCGTCGTATGGAGTTTACAACATTTATAATTATATATATATATATATATATATATATATATATATATATAAGTTGGCTG
>JAHWFP010204209.1:0-22687 GCA_023313725.1 Lithobius niger
TAGATTTCAGAACAAAGGCTCCGCCCTTATATTAGTAAAGTTTAATACCAAGGGCTTCATTTTATGTGTAGTACGGTTACTCATTGTCCACTAGACTTCAGAACAAAGGCTCCGGAGATGAATTTCATGAAATTCAAATAGACGACGAATATTATAGGTAGCTAGGAATTACACTGTGGCCTTTTATTTTCTCACTAGACGAAGCCCGTGCTATGCACACAGGGCCGGTCATGAATTAAGTTTACGGACACATTTCCCGGGACATTTTTCCAGCACTCTTCCCGACGACTTGTCAGATTGATCGACCACTCATGCCTGCCTCCTGTTTGCATGCAGGTAGAATGGGAGAACGCATTTTCAATGCGGGCACGAGGAGGGGAGAAGTGATTGTTCGGCCCGACGACTTGTCAGATTGAACCTTTATTGAGTTGATCGACCTGCCTCCTGTTTCCATGCAGGTAGAGTGGGAGAGTGCATTTTCAATGCGGGAGTGAGGAGGGGAAAAGTGGTTTTCCTTTTAGCTTTCCCTTTTCCCTTTTGCCTTCCTTTTAGCCGGCGTCCAGGATTATAAAGTAGATTAAAAAAAAAAACATTAAACAGTCCTTTCTTGTCACAATAAATTGTCTGGCGACGTCAGTGGCAGTCGTCTTACCGTAAAATAAAGTTTGTTAACGCTGCAAAATCAGGAACTTTAATGATAATAAGAATACCACGGTTTTGCATGTTCTATTAACACAAATTCACAGTGTGGATGGTGTTCGTATAGGTTGCTTTTAGTTTGCCTAAGTGACAGTTATTGACAATTTTTGAAGATGTTGCTCCTATACTACGCCAAAGTGAGTGTCTAGGAGGGTATTACGTATAAAAAAAACCCTGGTGCATGGGGTGGGGTTTTCCTAAGTTAAAGGAAAGTTTTGGCAATATTTACTTGAGTAAATTCTTGGACCCATTCTAAATTCCTGCATCAAAAAGAATGATTGGTGTTAAATTATATTTATTGCTAGCAGGTAGTTTTCAGTTCTCATTTATACAAGTTCGAAATACAACTTGAAAAAAAATCTATATTACGACATTAATATAGTCTGTTTTTTTTTTCCTGGAAGAAGTGATAAATTCAATACATGTTTAAAAACAATTGCTGACGTAAACACTTACCCGAAATAAAAATGGCACCGAAGTAAAAATTCAGCCTTCTTCTGGAAAAATACAGAGGAGAACTTCTTGTCGAAATATCGGCTTTTATAAGAATGTAACTTAATTAATTTATTAGAAATAAAAATGGAACAAGACCTCAAATGAGTTCAAGCTCGAAAGGAAAGTATTGAGAGAGACATCACATTAAAAAAGACACATTGTCTATAAAAATGGTGCAATGATAGTTTAAGTAACCATTCCAATGGGTTCATAAAAATAACAAATAAACAAATAATGAAAAACTGCAAAACATATACAATTAGCCCATTATTAAAAAAAAAATGATTCAGTATCACCCAACGTAAATTCATATATACGTTGGATGATACTGAATCATTTTGATGATACTGCTGCATATGCGAACCTTATTGTTTGGATTTTTCATTATTTAATACAAGCTTTTGTTTATTTAATTGTTAATACAAAGCCTTGAGGGCTTCCTCGAGCAGGTGAACACAACCGTGAAACACAACCCTTTGTTTATTTATATATTTATTTTCTGTTTTCCCGCCAAACGATGGTGATACCACGCCTGTTCTTCATTTTTAATAATTTTATTTTATCTTCTTTTATAAATATTTTGTTCGTTCCTATTAAAATAACGTTTCACGTCTCAAGACTAATAAACATGATTTGTTATTATTTTTCCTTGTGCTATAAAATATTTACTCTGTTGCTGTCAGCATCAATAAATATTAATAAATACACGACGAAGCTTTCATCAGAGAACAATAAAAACATGCATAAAACACCTTACATTTCCGCTGCTTTGAACTTCGTGGGAAAATACTGTAGATATTTGATAAGTATATCTGATCAATTATTATTACCATCATCTAATCAGTTGCTTGTGTCTATTGGTAGTTGTTGATACAAACAAATATAAAAACATAAAATTATTAATAATTTATACTTTATAGCATTACCTTTTTCGTATTTTTGTTTTTAAACCGAATTTCTAATTTGAATTATCTGATTTGCCTTTAGTTGCTATTTTTTAAAGTGCATTTTTTATTGAATCTCTTTTTTGTTTAAATTCCAAATTTCATCTGGTAGGCTTTTAAAACTTTCAAGTTAGGTATTAACCTTGCTTTTTGCCCAATATTTTTTATCTGTAATTTGTAAAAAAAAATCGTTGTTTTCTTTTGCTTGAAAAATCTTTTCTTTAATTTTGCGGTCTTTTTTGCTTCACAGAGTACACATTTTTTTTTTTTTAGTAATTGAAGGGTGTTCTCGGTATTATATTAAGGAAAATTTGAAATTAGCCAACAACGAAAATCATACACTAGAAATAACGTAGTTCAGTAAGCCACCTTTATGCACTTACGTTTCGTCGGAGTGGCATGACCCGGATTCTCCTTTATTGACCCTTGTGAGTGTATGATTTGTCTTCCGTCTCCATTGTTCTATGGCCGAGTGAATTTCGGTCGACTGGAGCCCTGGTCACGGTTGTGACCTTAATAACGGGTTCAGTGAGTTATCTTTATGCTAGTGGAGGGAGGATGTGGCCATAGCGATTAAGGCGCTACGCAAGTGATCTGGGGGCGAACTGGGTAGCCGTTTTGAATCCTGGTCATGCCACTCCGACGAAACGTAAATGTCTATGTCTATGTATTTCTCGGTATTATATGAAATACGAAGGTTACTGATGCAGATGTGTAATTGAATAATGCCAAAAATGCCATTTAAATTTCATCGAGTGGAAGGAAGTTGGGTAGCGTATTGCATGCAACCAGGGGGTTGAAACTGTACTATTCATTCCAAACCTTCGTAATACGCAGACCTTCAGGCGCTTCGCTAATGCCGGTAACATCAACATGGCGAATCTAACTTCCTGTTTTCGTCTGAGTGAGATTCGCGAGAGGCCAATCCTAAATTCGATTTATTGTATTTACAAAATTATTGTAATGCCCTATGAAGAACATAACAGCAATTTCAGATTAAAACAATAATTAAAAAAAAAAAGCAGAAGAACCATGGCGGGCACCTGGTGCCCACAGTTCTCGCCTCTGCTCTCGCCTGAATGAGATTCGTGAGGAACACATCATTCACTTCTACCGTAATCACATGTGGTGTGCAAAAAAGGCAACGCATATAGTACTATTTCAGGCAGATTGCCACGTATGTGAAAAGGCTGTTTATCTTAAGAACGATGCAAACGTCAATTTATAAAATCGAACAGCTATTGGAAAATTAGTTCAAACGTTTGCCTGTGCTACGTTTGCCTGTGTGATGCAAACAGGCTGTGCGTGTTTTACCCTAATCGTCGAACTTAGGTTTCTCCAACATTATTGGTACCTGCTTCTGAATTTGCTCACCATGTTTAGCCGTAATGGCGGTTTCCATCCCATAATATCAAAGCGGAAGTTTCACATTTGACTGTGCCTGAAATCGTGAATCGGCTTGTCCGGTGAACACAGTTTACCATTATATCGTCCTAGATGTAACGTGAATAAGGGACTGACCGTGTTGATGCGACCTCTGTTGGTCGAAAGCACCTTCATATCATGACGTCAGTGAGCAGAAGCTGCTGCCGCTGCCGACGACGACGGAGATGCATGACTGTACTTTAAGTTTGCATGGACGATTTCCCCCGAGGGGGCTGACGGTTGCATATTTGAGATTAAGTTCAAGCGCCGTCCCCACCTCCCCTGCCTCCTTTTCTGTTCAAGGATTTTGGTCGATAGAAATTTTGCTACGTTGTGAATAACGGAGAATAATAACATTGATGTTACAAGGAAAAAATCTAGCTACTTGACATTTTTTATTACCATTGCAAGCCGTAGGGTGGTACTGGAAATAGACTACAATAAAATGACAGAAAACAACAACAAATTTCGGACGTTTTAAGGTATTGTATTTCCTGTAACACCCTACAGCTATAAATAATAATAATCCACTGTTGCTTTTTATTTTAAAATTATCCAAATTAAGCAAGTTCACTAACTGCATGAATTAGATAACTGTGCCGATTCACGATTCACGATTCGCGATTCGCGATTCACGATTAGCGATTTCAGGCTGCCGGTGTGAAAAAAATGTGAAAAATATGAAAGTTTGCCAGTGGTAAAATAATATGTGAAAAATGTGGAAAACAATGTGAAAAATACGAGTGTTGGTGTGAAAAAATGGCAAAACGCCCAAACGAAGTAAGAACAATCAAATTATCCGTTCTAATTTCGGGCCCGGTGTTACGTAGGCATGCCTGTGGTTAGAACACACAAAAGAAAATGGGTTGGTTTACGGGCAGAGTCGCTTTGAATTAGCTTTCACTCTCTTGAGTGAGATTACAGAGAAATTGCAATGGTTACTGAAAAAAAAAATTGTTATTAAAGAAATGTGACACTGGTCATATATGAAAACGAAAAAATAGTGGTACGAAAATGGAAGTAGGTGCGAGAACAGTGTGAAAAAATAAAAAGCAGGTATGTGAAAAATGTGAAAAAAAAGTGCGAATGTGAAAAAATGTAAAAAAACCTGGTACTCCCGGCACCACCCCTGTAACTGAAATTCATGCTGGTCCGGGCAATCTTGAAGAATCATCAAATTTCTACCTGAAAGCACGCATCGCACATGACGTCTTTCAATTAAAGGTTCAGTTCCATTCGTAGACAAATATGGAGCCACAGTAAACAAAATTTTATTACGGTTTTAGAGCTGATTGAAATGTGTGAGAAACCTTTAAAATGTATCTGCTTTAACTCAATGAATATTTTCTTGTTACAGGAATGGCAAGACTACAAACTTGTGTGGGATCCTTCCGAATATGGAGGAGTAGCCACCTTGCACGTCCCTTCGGAGCACATTTGGCTCCCAGATATCGTGCTTTACAACAAGTAAGTAAAACAACTTGTATCTAGGCTTATGCTGTAAAGATAAATAAAACAATGTATAATTTTCTTCTCTCTTGGCTGATTGGGTGCTGATTTTCGACTTATTTTATTCATTGAATGAAAAACTTTCGAAGCCCATCGTATTCTCCATCCCAACCTTGATAATCATGCTCGCTTCTTTATTCTGCATGATCGTCTTCGTGATATTTATATTTTATTCGGACATGATTGCAAGTAAACTCCTTAAGACTAGATGCTTACGGATTATTCTTGCAACCACGTTCTCTCTTGTTATCGCTTTTTGGACAGTACAATAAAACAAGCGTACAACTTCTAGATTAATAAGATATGTTCCTTATTTGGCAAAACGAAAAGTTGTAAAGGATTCTTACCTTAAAATTAATGATGTCATGTGGAATCATACGTATGTCAAGGGTTATCGTAACGATTCAATGTCGGTTGGTAGAACAACGAAGGTAAAATAGAAAGCCATGGAATGTTATGGCAGACTTAACAAATGCTCGAGGCACAAAGGCTGCAACAGAACACTAAGTATTGAATAAAACAATTTCGAAGGTGTAGCTAAAAGTGCAGTAAACATGCTTGCTTACTAACATACGGAATAATTGTTGCTTAAAACATTTAGTACTTATTATTTCTATGCAGGGCCTATACAACGTAGGACTTTGATACACACAAATCCAACGGAAATCGTACCCGATACAGAATTACGCCATTACTGGTGGTCCTTCCCAATGTCGGTCGCCACTCGCCATTTGGCGAGTTGAAATCAACAGTTGGCGACTTGGAATTTAGCCTTACTCGCCAAATCGGCGACTAGCAACAGAGCATGCCACTAAAAAAGGGGTATCTCTGGAACCGTATAAGTTAGAGACGAACGGTTTGCGGCGTTATGCTCAAATTTATAAGGGCTATATAACTGGATTTTCTGCATTAATACTGGAGTTTGCACAATTTTGTTAATGCATAATTTAGAGAAACCTTTCATCATACAAGAAGTATTTGGTATGTGGCGAGTAAAAATTGTGAAATGGCGAGTGCTTTGTAAGGTCTACTGGCCAAGTGGCGACTGCTACTGGATTGACATTCGGAAGGGTTGCTAGTGGTGGATATAAACTCGGTATCATTCACGACGCTGTCACATTCATTGTAGCCATTCAGCTATAGCGTAGACCCCCCTCCGAAAGTTAATTGCTATTCTTCTTTGATTGAAGAAACAAAATTTGGCTTTGTCGTCGTGAATGAGAACTGAGCGGTTAGCCTCTGACTGGCAATGAAGGAACCACGGAAATAAACTGCTGACAATTTTTGGTTTTACCATATGTGTACCGTGGTTCCTTCGTCGCCAGTCAGGGGCTAACCTCTCAGTTCTGCTATTCTTCCTTCGGATCCCCTTCTAAATTACCACACTGTCCAATCTTAATTCCCCTGTTAGTCCTTCAAAGCATTATTGAAAATTCAGTGGTAAAGATAAAAAAAAACAGTAGTTCTAAGTGGTACACTGCCCTATGCTGAATACCTGTTGACCATTTTCTACAGGGAGACATGATCCTCACTTTCCAGCTTAATCATCATCTTCTATTCTTGATTCTGATTCAAGCGTTTTTTCAGTGTAAACTATAACATCGCTGTACAGTACAACATTTTTGTGGTCAAGTTATCATCATCAACCACAAAAGTTATCAACAAATCATCGACATATATAAGGCAAGCAGCTTGACAAAAATACAGTGCCTTTTACAAAACTGAATTGATTGCTGTCTAGTTAGTCTATTTTCCACTTAGTATTTCACCGTCTTTAAAGTCCTGGGGACTTAAACTTGGCCGGTGTTCTGCATAAACTTGGGTTCCTGCCTGCGGGGAGAGAGTATACGTGTTTTTGCAGAATTTGGGTTATACAGCATGCCAGTACAGCAGAGTGGAAGGCCAGCAGCGACAACTTCAGCTTCTATGGCCCCAACAACCACCACTGCAGCACCTTCGTCGTTTGCCGACAACGCCTTAAATGGGTGCAGGCAATATCGAGCAATGGGGCCCCCACGACTCGAGTGGAAGCCATTGGAGAAATCAAAAGGGAGGGAGTGAAAATAAAAGAAAGAAAAAAAAAACACCTTGGCCTCGGAGACGCTTAAGCAAGCGTTCGGAGTCGGGGGTCCCCTGACGCGTGCAAATCCGTTCAACGGCGTTGCGACTTCGTTTCGAAAACGTCCAATTTTCCGTCCCGACATCAGAAGGCAGGGCTCTTAACCTGCCCAAAGCACTCAGCGAGCCAGCGAAAAATGCAAACGAGCTCCAGCAACGATTGCTTCATCGCTGAACTGAACTTTTCCTTTTGTTGTTGTTTTAAACTTTTTAGTGTGTGTGAGTGTTTGTGTTGGAATTGCACACGGTCGAGTCAGGATTGAAGAAATTGTATTTTTTCTTACCTGCCTTTCGTTCTTTTCCAACGGCCACTGTTGTTAAGGAGTTTCATTGCATTTATGTAAATGGGGCTTCTGTATAGTAGTGAACACCTTCTTTGGAAATTGTGGACTTGTTTGTAGTCAACCGACAAAAGGGATTCGGTAATTTTTACATAAGCGAAGCAAATTTACGAAATTAAGGTTATTTAATATAAATTTGCTTCACTTACAATTAAGTGAAAATTACCGATTCCCTTTTGTTTTCAAATTGAAATGGTTGCTACGTTCGAGCAAACAACTTAATAAAACAGGAATGATTGAAAGCTGTGATTTAAACAATTCAGGAGTTTAACTGTTAGTTATACGACGCGCCATGGCTATTTGCTGTGACGTGCACATCACGTGACTGCAGGGCTAGTCCAATCAGATAGATGGCCAAACAGCCGTTGTTCTCGTTCGTCATTGGCTAATTCATGGTGACGTCACAGCAAACAGCCATGGCACATCGTATAGTCAAGAAAGAAATTTTAATAAAACTAAGAAACCTGGGGCTCCGGCCAGTTCACAAGCGTCCTCGATTATGGTTAATACTATTTTTCCTCTGCTGTGTCCAAAAATATGGATTCAGAAATTACACCTCCATGATTATGATTAAAACAACAACGGCCAAAAAACAGTAAGACTTTTATAGATTTTTAATTTTCGGAATGACATTTTTAAATTTAATGACACATTCCCCCCCCCCCCTCCGCACCCCATTATAGAAATAAAACTAAGGTACGTCATAACCGTAGGGTGCCTTTGCTGCAGCACATGACAGCAGGGGGTTGCAACTGTACCGGAAACAAGGCATTCCAAATTTTTGCAACCTGCAGTTCTTCTGGCGCTTCGCTGATGCCGGTTAACGCCAACATGGCAGAACTAACTTCCTGAGTGAGATTCGTGAGAGGCCATTCCTGCAATCTATTTATTTATTTATTTTATTTACAAAATTATTGCAACGCCCCATGAAGAACATAACAGCCATTTCAGATTTTAACGCGGAATAAAACAACACTTTAAAAAACAGAGGAAACGTGACGGGCACCTGGTGCCCACAGGTCTATCCTATGCTCTCGCCTGAATGAGATTCATGAAAAACACATGATTCATTCATATAGTCGTATTACAGGCAGGTTGCCACAAATGTGAAAGCGCTGTATATCTTAAAAACGATGGCAACATCAATTTATAAAATCGAACAGTTATTGAAAAATTGGTTAAACTTTTTACCTGTGCTAGTAAAAATTTTGCAAACAGTATCTTAGTTCAACTGTATCTGTGCATGTTTTACCCTAATCGTCGGACTTAAGTTTCTCCAACCATTTTCAGTTACTGCGACTGAATTTGCCCGCCATCTTTAGCCATTATGGCGGTTGCCATCCTATAATCTCAAAGCGGAAGTAACACAGATAGCAGCGCCCTAAATCGTGATTTTGCTTGTCTTGTGAATGCAAATTACATTATATAACCTAGACGACAGGCGTTCGTTTTTATCTTCTAACTGCAGCACTGGGCACTTTCTTTGTGTATTCACTAACATGTCAGTGGCCGATTACAACAAAAGCGACTGTTGACACCAAGACTGATGTCACACGTCGGTTGTTTTAGAGCATATTGACTGGATGTATCCATGAGCAAAATGGAGGCCAATGTCACGAAAGAAGTGTTTTAGCTCACCATCATTTGCTCACCAGTCACCCTTGCATTGTCAAGGGAGTTGCTAGGCAGTTTTGAGTTAAGTATCGGCCCATAAGTGCGTCGACTGCGTATGGCCGAGTGATCTGTTACATTCCTCTAGCTCAGTGAGGACACTGCGAGACTACAATCGCCACCAGTCATTAATTACGTTTGCTTAAATAATTCGAGTAACGAACAACTTTGATCGGTGATAGGCTATCTTTGATCGGTGATAGGCTATCTTTGATCGGTGATAGGCTATCTTTGATCGGTGATAGGCTATCTTTGATCGGTGATAGGCTATCTTTGATCGGTGATTTCGGTGGAAAGAACCGCCTCCCTTGCAGTCGATGAGGTCATGCTGAGGTATCGGAAAACTCATCGCGTGTACAAGAACTACTTTGATGATTGGGGGAGGGGGCGGGGCGTCAGTGCTAACTTCTTAGGCAAGTTTTAGAAAGTGTTCATTAAAAGAGAAGTTTTAACCATTAAGACACTTTCAGATTTAATGTTGCGAATCACTTTTGCCTTATAAGGTGTCATCAGGGCTAATAAAAGGGAAAAGAAACCCAAATAGACATTTTTCCAAAGCATTAACATATAAACACACTCTCCCACCTTCTGCATACATACCAATAATGGAAATAATCAACACCCACTATTCATCTTGTCAAGCGCATGACACCAAACTACCATTACTCCCCATTACTGGGGAGGCGTTAGTGTTGATAAAAATGTCAGTTGTTTTTGGAAAAGGAAAATTTGTACAAGCGTGTGCATTAAGGCCTGCGCTGGTCAGGTTATGAACGGGAATGAAGGAACGGAAAAGTTTGCAACAATATTAATAGTATTTGGAAAATGTAACTGGTTTTACGCTTATTCTTTACTTTGCTTTTGCTGTTTGTTCATTGCCTTTATTCATAGATGGCACCACTTGTCCTGTCAACGATGTTTGTTGATTTTGGTGATTCCCACTAGACGGAGGCCTTGTTGAGTTAGTGGGAAAGCAGTTTGAATCTTGGCAGTTAACGTTATGCACTTGACAAGATGAGTAGTAGGTGTCGATTGTTTACATTATTGGTATGCATGCATAATGTGGGAGAGTGTGTTTATATTTTAATGCTTTGGAAAAAAATATTTATTTGGTTTTGTTGTACCCTTTTAGCCATGGCGATGCTTTTTTAGGCGAAAGCACTTGGCAACATTGAATTTTAAGGTGTCTTAATGGCTAAAACTTCTCTTTTATTTTCCTGCGAAACCATGGTGGCGTTCAAAACCTCATTCCAGACCAATACTGACATTTTTTTTTCCTGATGTTTTTTTCGGTTAAAAGAAGATGCAGTACAACACTAAACCAAAATTTTTTTTTCTAAATTTTACTCAAATGGCAATCAGTATATCGCATCGCTTTGCTAAATCAAAAATTGCACTGCTGTATAACTGGAACTGGGAAAGAGTAGGAATTCCATAATCTGACCAGAATTAGAAACGTACTTAACACGTAACGGCCCATATTACTGAAGCCAAAGGAGTTTTACTTTATCTGAAATGAGACAAAAAGAACATGATAGTCTTAACTGAAATAAAGTGAAGGTTTTAGAAGACTAAATTGAGATACGAATTAGCTAATCTTTATAGACGAAAAGCTTTCCGAAAATCGTTGAAATTCCCTGAATCTCAGTATATGTTTACCAAATTCCCTGATTTGTCGGGTTTTCACGGTTTTTCAGGTAGAACGCCAACCTGGAAACACATAAAGTGCTCTTGTTTCTCGTTATCCATTGCCTGTTACAAGGTGATCGAAATGAATTCAATTTTATATTTCCTACATTAAGAAAAAGAGCAGCACTGTCTGGTTACACAAAAAATTACACGATTGAATCCTCACTTTTCAGATAAAATGTCACCTTTCAGGCCATCCCCCGTTTCTTTTCCGTAATTGCACATCGCAAAACTTAATTGCGTTTGTCAGGTTTTTTTTTTCTCTCTTTGTTTATTATGTCAAATAAACAAGCATCACAGTAATTGGCTGCGAGAAAAATCGAAACGGTGCAGCAGCGTTCACTGATTTTAAATGGAATTACCGAAACGAGACAGGACGCGCGTGGAAAAGGTGAAACACCAATTGCGCCTCTCCATCTATATTTACAGAAATAATAACAAAGTCGTGCGTGTGTCCCTGGAATTACGCATGGAGCGATTTCATCATTAATTTGGAATAATGGTTTTCATAGCACGATATGAGGGAATTAGCCCGTTGCCTGGTATAGTTGCAGGAATCGCTCGATACATTAACCGTTCACTCTCACGCTCATCCCCGTTCCTCCCTCTCCTCCCCTATACCTCGCTCCACCTACCCCCGTACCTTGACAAAGCTAAACTGGACGATTATTTACGAGTTTCCTAGCTTTAACGTCCGCGTGTGTCACATGAGCGGGAACGCGTCAAACCGCGACTATCGGCACGAGCGAAGCACACGTGCGTGTCGACCACCACTAGCTCCAAACTTCCCGGCAGATGGGTATAAACATTTCGGCCGATACATTAATCCAATTTGAAAATCGATTTACGTGGGTAGTTAGTACATTGCAAGCAGATGCTCCCTGAGTGCCTTTACACATTTGCTGAATTATTACCCTTTGTAATTGGAAACTCGTACTGCTCCCGATGTTAAAGAGGTGCTACTGCAAGCGTCGAGATAAGCGGACAAGACGATGTACCCCCGTCGTGGCATTATCACTTGTTTTCTTAACTATATCTTCGTTTTTTTAAATGGCGGGTTTGCCACCAAACGAGAGTTTTCCGCAACTAGCGCCGTGTTGCGCTATCTAGTTCTCTCCAGCGCTAGCTCACAACAAGCAAAAGAATGCACATTTGCACAATGAAATATCTTCCAGCTGCAACGACGGTTTCCACAGCTTCCTCCTACTCCTTAAGCTAGGGCCTTAGTGGGCCTCTTTACCTTGATGCTATGGCTCCATACTATGTATTCTGTATACTCTATATCTTTATTAATGTATTCCAGTAATGCTATGTACTTTGACGTATGGTCCAGTCCCTGGAGATCAGTGGCCAGGATGGCTCTGGCCTTGCCTGCCCCTAGGGGTAGCTGCTAGCAGAGATGGCTCATGGGATACCAGGATATAGTACAGGAAGTACTTTGCACCACCAGTGGCAGGTACTGGCTGCAGCTCTAGGTACTTAAGACCTTGCAGCCCCTTGCAGCCTTACTCTGGGAGCTAGTCCCTAACCAGCTAAGAACTCTTCCTGAAGCGTGCCACTCTGCTAGAAGCCCTGATCAGAGCATCCTTGAACCCCTGGAAATCTCCTAAAGACAGACCGTGTGGCCCAGGAATAAACCCTGAATTTACCATCCTTCATGCGTTCTTCCTTGTACCGGGCACAGCGGGGTTGCACAGCACACAAAAAAACACTCCAAATCCCTCCTTAATTATTGAGTAAAAATTTGGTGTGCATCTTCATGCACCTGGAAGAAGCTGTAAAGATTGACGATGTTGCTGCCACAGGATGGTACCATGGTAGAATATAGAGAAAATACTGTGGCGCCACCTAGTGGCAATCATATCGTTAATCTTTGCAGATTGCTCCCAGGTGCACGTGGCTTGTTTGTTGTGTTAAATGACGTTGCTTCGTGCGTTCCTTTGTTTGCTTCGAGCATGCGCGAAAGAGAACTCGATGGCACCAGATGCTGTAGACTTTGATTTGGTGGCAGCCCGCCTTTGGCCAAAGCATCAAATTTACCACCATTCATTGTAAAGTACTCGTGTGGTGATTGCTGCTCGATTTCGGAATCCTCCCTTTGCAACAAGGAATCAGAAGTCGCTCACCCTACAGTGATTTTGAGTAGTTTTCGTAATGCATTGCTAATCACGAATTTAGCAATTGTGCACCGTTACTTTTTTTTAAATTAATAAATGAATGATAGTTTATTGCATATTGACTCGAAGTTTGTTATGTCAAACTTGTAGGAGTGTACAATATTCCATATTTCTTAATATTTCAACAATATTTCACTTAATTGAAAAAGTAACTTAATAATAATACTAAAATGCTGAGAAAGTATAAAGCAATAACTTAAATACAAGCAAGTCCATAGTTAAAGACAGAGTGGGTCAAAGATATTATAAATTGATAACCACAGCAAAAAAAGTACAAAGTTTTATGTGAAAGGAGAAGAAAAAGTGAAGGTTCATCTTTAGATATTTTTAAGACACATATGTGCTTTTAGCGTCCTTTTCAATTCCCTTAATTTTTCAAGGTTAAGTAAGTGTTCAGGCAAGCTGTTAAAAACTTTTGGTACTGTGTTTTCTCTGTTACGTTCTCCATACACATTCAAGCACTCATACTGGATTCTCGTACTGAATTCAAGTACTCATACTGGATGCTACGATATCTCAGCACTATTTTAAAGGCGAGTTTGCATTAGGCCAATTGACTAGGCCGAGTAATGTGCGAGTCGAGTAGACTTGCTATTCGTCCTGTAAAGTTGAGGCTTACATTGGAAGAGTGTTGGGCGAGTAAAGGGTGAGTAGCGAGTCAACTCGATACGCATATTACTCGCAGTCATCTAGCCTAATGTATGTACAGTACACCGGGCTTTAGGCTAGTTGACTGGACCGAGTAATGAGCCAGTCGAGTTGACTTGCTACTCCCCCTTTACTCTCCCAATGTGAACATCTGCTCTACTCGACCGTGTGAGCGCACTTGACTCGCTACTTGTATGCCAGTTGACTATCCACAGGTTTAATATTTCGATGCGAGTCATCGGTCGAGTTACAGTTACAAGACTGCTGCACCTCCACCTGGTGGTAAAGTGGGGTAGCCACAAAGTCGAAATTTGTATGAACTTGCATTGACAGTACTCTGGACGAGTGAAAAACTAGTATAAACAGCAACTCGCACCAGTCAACTGGTCTAGTGTACATCTGCTTTTAAGGACGGATGTACATTAGGCTAGTTGACTGGGCTGGGGCGTATTACTGATGCGAGTGCATTCGCATGCGAGTTGCTGTTTACGCTAATTTCTTACTCGCCCAGAATACTGTCCATGCAAGTCCATACAAATTTTGAAATTGAAGCTTTGCCGCCAGCTGGTGTGCTGCCATTTTGTAAACTTAACTCGCCCACTGATTCGCATCAAAAATTGAACATGTCAGCAGGTGTACATGAGACCAGTTGACTGGGTAGAGTAATGTGCGAGTTGAGTTGACGTGCTAGCTCGCTCTTACTCTCACAATGTAAACATCTACTCGACTCGACCGTGCGAGCGCACTGGACTCGTTACTTGTATGCCAGTTGACTATCTCTATGTTTAATATTTTGATGCGAGTCAGAGAGCGAGTTACGTTTACAAGATGGCAGCACCCCAGCTGGTGGCAAAGTGAGGAAGATACAACATCGACATTTGTATAGACTTGCATGTAACTACTTTGAGGGAGTAAGACACTAGTATAAACAGCAACTCGTATGCGAGTACACTCGTATGAGTGACACCTCCCAGTGCTCGGCCCAGTCAACTAGGCTAATGTACACATCTGTCTTAACCTCTACTCTACTCGCCTGTGCGAGCGCACTTGACTCGCTACTCCGACGTTTACAAACCCCAGCTGGCGGTAAAGGGGGGAAGCTACAACGTCGAAATTTGTATGGACTTGCATTGACAGGTACTTTGGACGAGTAAAAAAACTAGTTTAAACAGCAACTCGCATGCAAATATACTCGCACCGGTGATATGCTCCAGTGCTCGCTCCAGTCAACTAGCCTAATGTACCCCAGCTGTTGACTGGGCCGAGTAATGTGCGAGTCGAGTTGACTTGCTACTCGCCCTTTACTCGCCCATGTAAACCGGTGAAGGGGCCTAGAGGCCTAAACCATGCGCAATGGCTGTTTGCCGTGACGTCACCATGAGTTAGCCAATGACGAACGAGAACAACAGCTGTTTGGCCGTCTGATTGGACTAGCCCAGTCACGTGATATGCACGTCACAGCAAACAGCCATGTCGTGTGGTATAAAATAGGGCAAAAAGAATGCTAGGAAAGGGGCAGAAAGAGGCATAAAAAAGGTACAAAATGGAGATAAGCTTTAAAAAAGGTAAAAAAAAAGACTGACGAGCAAAAAAAATAGGTCCTCATACAAAAAAACCTCACCTGCCCTTTTACAAAAGGTGCCCCTGCCCTCTCTGTGGGCTGTGCAGTGTGCACGCTACTAGGGCCAAGCACTGGGGTGTATACAGTCATAGTGTATTCGCACGCGAGTTGCTGTTTACACTAGTTTCTTACTCACCCAGAGTACTATCAAAGCAAGTTTTGACGTTGTAGCTTCCCCACTTTGCCCCCAGCTGGGGAGCTGCCATCTTGTAAACGAAACTCGCTCGCTGACTCGCATCAAATATTAAACATGTGGCTATAGTCAAGTGGCATACAAGTAGTGAATCAAGGGCGCTCGCACTGCCTAGTAGAGTCGAGGTAGATCGACTCGACTCGCACCTTACTCGGCCCAGTCACCTAGCCTAATGTACACCCGCCTTTACCCATTACAGTTTAAGTGAATTTAAACAATTGGGAAGTTAGAAAATAAAAGAGCAAACGGCTCTCGTAGCGTCTGAAAACGTACAACAAATAATTTTGTTTTTACTGTGTTTTCGTCTAAAGGGCCGCGAGAGAGCTTTGCTACAACCCTCGCTACTTCGTTGTTTACATTTTAAGTGTTGGTTTTATAGAATATGTCGAAATTCATTAAATATCTTTAGACAGCAATCATGTTAAGCTCTGTTAATCCACATACACGCGTGCACACAAAGCAGTAACCATGAGCGAAGAATATTTCTTTGTTTACGACTATATGGGAGCCATTAAACGCCGAATTCCGCGATAAAATTCATTCCAAAATTTCGCATATTGATTGCGATCTTATAACAGCCCCCTCTTTTCTGTGCAAAGAAGCCTTTTTATATACAGAAAGGCAGCGACCGTATAGGTATTAAGTTGCTAGCCGGTTGGAAAGTTAAAGTAGCTCCCTTCTCTGTGTTTTTAATTTTTAAAAGGGAGTTGGCGTTTGGCGCCCCTCAAGTGGGCCATAAAAGCCATCTGGATGGCTCGGGTTTCGAGTTGACGCCAAGTTTGAGCTTGGAAAGAGTTAAGACCAAAACTTGGCCGCCGTTAACGTCAAATGCAGGGCAAAACCAACACACACACACACACACACTCACACACGGGGCCCAAAAAAAATATATATAAAAAAACATACACCAAATTTGTACTGCTTTCAGAAAGAATAGAAAGCGTGACCATATGTGAAAGAACACCGAAAAATAAATGTAGGTCTATAGACGTTGGCCATCTTAATAACCCCTAAGTCCATGCCTCTGAAACAATTCGTAAAATTACGAGCGTGACATTTTTTAGTTGAGTTTATTTCAGTACCAGTATACAGTTTACAAGAAAATAATTGGCAAAAGACGAACCTGACACCACAAGAGCAAATGCCCGCGTGTGGGTAAGGGTCGCACATACAAAAAAAAAAAAAAAAACATTTTCTTTAAAACATAGGAATAAAAACAGTAACTAATGTGGAAAACAGGGTTCCCGAAATCAGACAAAGCATGATTAAGAACAAATAAATAACAAAAAAAAGTGGAAAAACCGTACGAGTACTAGACAACAACACAACCAAATAAGAAAAGTTATCAAAATTAACTCACAATGCTAAACAGTATTGCTAAGCTCATAGGGTTTTGATCTAGTAACCACATAAACAGATGTTTCTTGAACGATTTTAGGCAATGAATTTAAAAATGATTACTACCTAGATAGTAACTGCATTTGTGTATAGTCTTAGCAACTTATGATTGGGCGACATAAAAACAGCATTCATTCCATAGTGTGGCAATCAGTCACAAGACAAGTAAAAAAAATGAGGACCGTTTTTACAAAAAAATGATAAGGGTTCTACCAATTTGGCGGGTTGTTCGAATACGTAGCTGTTGATAAGGTGGAAACCAATAGAAAGCAGTGGGAAACAGTGATTGCTTTTTGAACGTAATCGTTCTGCCAATTCGGTTTTTAGCTTAATAACAAGATCAATGGTATTCACAGTATAGTATACTTGATTTTCTGTCTTTTGATTGTACTGTCTCCTTTATACCTGTGTGATTTACAGTTCATTATAAATCAAATAGGTATAAAGAAAACATAGGAAATGCAGGAAATCACGTCAAGAAAACAGAAACAAAGGACCGTGGACTGCACTAAGCATCTTTCCTTTACTCGTGTGCGATATACGGTGATGTATCTTATTGATATTCCCACTATTGACCTTGGACCAAAAGAGCCTTGTAGAAGTGAAGGATAAGGGTAATGGCGACGGCCACCACTCAATCCAGAAAAAAAATTCCTCACACAAAACAGGATAAAGGTACTGAATCACCGCGAGACAATATTCTCTCTTTCGCCCGTTTTATTATTATTTTTTTTACTGCTTCCTATTTTATGGAGTTCTTTTTTCTTTCATTTTCGCTTCGTCGTTTTTTTTATTTTTTCATTTTATTTTTTTTAATTTTCTTATGTTGTAATGCCTTCAGTCAACTGCAAGCCATAGTTGCCACGCTTCGTTCTGAATCGAGATTTTCAAAATTCGTTGTGTTTTTTTGTTTAACAGACCTTAGGTATTGTTTTACTTTTCTGTTTTGTCCATGTCCTGTATTTTTTACGATGTCGTAAACCATAAACAGTGCGCGAACAGTGATGTCTCACTTTACCATTCACTTTACTTTCTATACAGTAAATATTACGTAAAAAGTCTGTCAAATCATATTCTATTACTATGAGGAAGCCCGTACTACGCACGGCTGATCTTGGATGTACTTTGAAACCCTGGTACGGTTGACATTTACGAGCGTGACATTTTTTAGTTGAGTTTATTTCAGTACAGTTTACAAGGATATAATTGGCAAAAGACGTTTCTCATTCGGGTTGCTCACTTCTATGTCCATGTTTCACCGAATTAAGGTCCTTCAATCCAATTTTTGCGCGCACTGGCTAACAAACGCTGATTTTTTGTTCGCTTCGCTCACTCAATCAGCGCATCCTGTGACTCAAGTCACCCATCAACAATCAACGGTTTAGTTGAAAGTTTGAAATCCATAGCACGTGGACCAAGAATTGTTTAGCACTGTACAGCAAAGACATAACACCAAGAAGGTGAAGCGATTAAAGTGATTTTTTACTTAAAATCTTGAGTCTTCATCTTCTTAGTCATGAGTTCAACGATCTTATTAGGTAGATAGTATTTTTCACAATGGTATTAGGCCTAACAAATCCTGCAAACATCTTTTAGATCGTAGATTTATTACGGTGTGATATCTAATATCATAATTTGTTAGTATAAGGGAGAACACAGCATCTATCCCAAAAGGATACGCAACAGGAAAAAAAGATATGCTGCAAAAAAGATAAACCGCAAACAATGTCAATAACAACGATGGGGAAAATAAGGGTCGGGAGATAATGCGATAGGGTGCACACGTTCATTCTTTGCACGGAAAGAGGGCGAGCGAGTTCATTCTCGGCACGGTAGCACAGAAAGAGGGCGAGCGGCCGGCTGGATGTAGTGTGTTGTTCGATGCCCTATTGCAATCAGTGACAAACGAAATATTACGTTATATTTATGTCGAATTAATTCCACTGTCTACTACTGTAGGTTAAAAATGAGCCATGTCTCTTTAGAAAACAATGAGCTTCAAAAAATGTCTTCTTCAACAATTTAAATCACAGACAATTCCATGGCTCACAACAAGGGAAATTAGTTAAAAATATAGATGATGCAATACTCACAAAGATTGTCGATTTAGAAAAAAAATATTGATAACTGAAAATTTTTGTTAGAAAATACAGATGCAACATTTACAAAAAAAAATTTAGCCGGGGAAAAGGGAGGGGGCGAACCGAAAATTCTACTTTTGATTTTCTCCCCCCACCCAAAAAAAAATAACAATCTTGCAATTCTTTCTCACACCCAACGTTCTTACTGTTTTCTGCACCATTTTTTTTTTTGGAATAGTTTTAAATCCAGCTGAAAAAAAATATGATTTTACAACTCTCACAGTGACAACTAGGCTCCAGTAATGTAACCTCAAGTAGTTCTTCATGTCGCTGTGAAAGAAACTAACATAGTTTTCTTAAGTAACCAGAATTTTCTTCGTTTATAGGTTTGATTTTGATCTGATGGTGGGGGGGGGGAGGGGGGCGGGGCAAAATTTCTGGGGGCGCCCCCCCCCCCCCCCCCCCCCCCGCCCCCCGCGGGGGGCCGGGCCTGGGCATGCACCCATACAAAATGACCCCCCCCCCCCCCCCCCCCCAAGCTTCGTCCCTGCTGTGGGCCTTTCTTCTGCGGACATTTGTCACCCGAACTTGTCACCCGGCTTTTCACTACTAGTACGGTATAGGCATTATCAACTGGGCATGTAAAAATACAAACTTAACAGAACAAGGTCGAAGTGGACTAAGACTCCACCAATCACAGGCCCGAACGATCCAGAGCCTTAAACTTATACCGAACAATGGCCACAACTAGAGAGGCTTCACAGGTCACAATCATAATGAACAGCCGGGTGCAGGGCACCTTGAAGTCCGAAGATGCCAACAATGGTCGCCAAAAGTCCTGTCCTTTCTCCGATGCTTGATCCCTGATCAATGTTCAGCGCGGACTGGGTCTTGTCAGTGGCGCCCTCCCTCGTGGGAACAGAGCGCCCTCTTTGGTTTGCCCCTGGCGAAAACTGAGTAAACAGATCAATAGCGCGTGCGGTGCTTTAATTCTCCATTGTCTTGCGGGACTTAAAAGCCGGAAGGGTTGGTTACGTGGCGCCCCCTACGATTTCGAGCTTCTGGTGGCAAATTCTTGGTGGAAGAAAAGGCGGGAAACAATACGAAGGATGGTTGGGGTTGGAGCACACACACGCAAAAAAAAAAAAAACACAAAGGAACGGTTTAGGTGAAAGAAAGGGTTGGTTTCGTACTGTCGATAGCGCTAATGGAAGAGTCCAACTAAGAACAAGGTGCACCCAACCCTGGAGGGCTTTAAATAATGAGGATAATGGGAAGGAGCACCGGCAGATGGGCAAATTCCCATGACGTTTTCCAATGGGTCAAGACTTGAAATAAAAGAATGGCGGGAAAAGAACGAAAAAAGGAAGTAAGTACGTCTCGCACGCTTCCAACGGAAGAAAAGAAGAAAAAAAAACTCGGGAAAACAATTGTTGGTGTGAAATGTGTTTTGTTTTCTCAAACTTTGGTCTTGTGAGTTTTTTTCATGGGCTGACCATCCTTGCTGCTCGTTTTATGCTTCTTGTTGTTTTTTTTAACAGTTTTTTTCAAGTTCCCAACGTTTATTAAATTTGAGACGATTTTTTGCTGACCATGGGTCATCGTCTGGCATTATGAGAAAATCCACCTCAATGTAAGGCAGCATGATAGTTACCTATAGTTTCCATGGCCGAGTTTGAAACTAAGACAGTTGGAAGAACACGACAAACACTAAATCGATCTCTGAAAAGAACACTGGTGACTATTGTGATCTCAGGTTAGTTGCCTGAACAATTTGATTCGATCGGTGACTGGAAAGTAGACATTGATAAAATTCCTGCCAGTCACTGCCAGTCAAGGTCCTATGAGATACTATCGTCCTACCACGGCTATGGGATCTATTCTGGTCTATTCCAGAAATTGTAAATTCCAGGATTGTAAATAGCGCCTACAATAGCTTACATTGTCAAACGTGTGTTCTCCTCTGGAGACACAAAGATTAAGGTTTGGGCATTCAAGGTGTATGTACGCCCTACTGCTTGAATATGCTTGCCAGGTCTGGTCCCCTTACGTCCTTCGTGACGTTGACGACGTGGAGTATGACCAGCGGAGATTTACCAAAACCTTGCTGTGTCTTTCACACCTTCCTTACGCTTCCCATCTAGGGAAGGTCCGACTTTATTCCCTCGAATTCCGCCGTCTGAAAGCAATTTAATCCTAACCTTTAAAATGGTTCGAGGTTTGCTTCTGCTTGTCATCCCCATTTTAACTTGTCAATGAACACGTGCACTCGTGGCCACTGTTCCAAGCTGACCAAACCCCCTGCCTAGATGGAGAATCGCAGATCCTTCGTTGCAACGAGGGTAATCGAGCCTTGGAACTTTCTACCGGAGTCCGTGGTATCAGCTCTATCCATTGAGAAAGTGGACCTGAGGCACTTCGTTAAGAGACCGGATTTCTGCTTCCCGTAATGGGTGGGTGAAGAAAATTGGGGGCAAATATTTTTTTTTTTAATATTTCATCCATTTCTAACATCGGACCAAGGTAAGTGAAGTGGCATTTCTGCCCTCCCGTTTCCCAAAGCACTCATCAGTTGGTGTTTAAAACTTTTATTATTATATTTTATTATTCCGGGCAGTTTCTGGGCTTCCCATGGATGATCTTAGGGTTTCCATTTCCGAATACCTTGATTTACCGTGCTAGAGGTATTTTTCTGTGAGCTGATTTGTGTATACGTGCATTAGTGTGCTTTAGAGGGCACACGGCTCAAATATATTTGTTTAAAAAAGACACATCTTAACCTACTTTAGTGTTATTATTAGTTAAAAACTAGCTATAATGTTCGCTTCGGTTTACTCTGTTGGCGTCGAGCCTAACTTCACATAGTTTATTCCGACTCAGTCGAGCATCGCAAAATCGACGTACTGATTATTTCTATGCAAGCTAATTGCATTTGTTGCTCACAGTTCACTCATCACCGGCATTCCATTTACATCGTTTAAAACGTACTATTTGTTTGTGTGGGTGCGTGTTTGTATGTCTACTCACCCGGAAGTAAGGCCTCTAGGAATACGAGATTAGTGTCAAATGAAAGATTGAGAGAGAAAACGAGAAACGTGTTGAAAAGGTTTACTTTACGTCAAAATTACGCGCTTCCCTTGCTTAATCTGTGCACCTCCGTGCTACAAAAATGCGAGGGTCGTATGGGCCGTGTTAGTGTGGCTCAGCGACAGGGCCTCGGCCTTTGAAATTAAAGGTCGTGGGTTCGATTCTCCGCTCAGGCAGTCAGTCTGACATATAAGTCCAGAAGGCAACGTAAATAGGTTTGCATCTGTATTTATTAGGGTTGTATGATATCGCTAGATTTTTGCCCTGTCATATAGAAAATGAACTAATAAATGTAGGACATTTCTCGTTCGGCCAAGTAATATTTCATGGTTAAGGCAAAAGTGTAAAAAAAAAAGTAAAATAAAAAATGTACGGAAAAAAGTTAATTTAAAATGATGAATTTAAAAATTGTAAACAAACAAGTTGCAAATAAAAAAATTTAAAATTTAAAAACTTTAAAATTTTCACATTAAAAAATTCAAAAGTTTTAAATTTTAAAATTAAAAAAAAGTTAAAGTTTTAGTGTAATCAGATGCAGCGTATAAATCCTTTCATTTCTGATGGATGAAGAGCTAAATAAATATAAAAGTG
>JAHWFP010204215.1:0-15523 GCA_023313725.1 Lithobius niger
TGAAACGTCTTGGATACAGTCGTATTAGTTCAGTCTTAGTTTATAGAGGGCGCCATGTGTTTTATGTGGGTATTTCTACTCAGTTTTTAGCCTAAAATTAAACTAAACTAAACGAAACTAGCTTGATTTTAATTATTATTTAGCCTAGCTTAGTTGTCATTTAGTTTACTTTAGACTTGGGCTGAAAAATGAGCAAAAATTACCAGACAGAAAACGTGGCGCCCTCTGAAAACTCGGACTGAACTAATGGGGACCGATCTAACGTGTTTCAATAGGGACTTTTTAGAGTTACAAATTCTCCTCCCAAACCCTATAAATTCTTGATAGTATACATAAGTCTGCTAGATTACGTGATAAGTTTGTATAACCGATAGTTTTTTATTCATTACGATTTTGTCCAGATCGTCAGTAAACCTATCCATAACGAGGCTTCCATGCTTGTCCAAGCGAGGTCTAATAATAGAGCTGTATTACACATAATTTGTGGATTATTTTGGGGTGTAGTTGGGAAGGATTTTTATTGCAACAGAAGCACTTTGCTAATGAAATTAAGTTGGCTACCAGCTGCATTAATAGGATTCTTAATTGCATGCTTGTTAATGGTAGTAATTCTTGAACGAGCAGCTCAAGAGAGCGCATTAAGGTAGCACTTTTGGGAAGTTTGAATGCCAGTTGTCCGCAGACCAGTGAACTGCAAAACATTGTTACATGGTGGCGTTCAAAACCTCATGATGGAATTCGTTGATTTTTTCCAGGTTTTCCATACCAATACTGATATAGTTGATGCGATTTGAATGAAATAAAAAAAAATTGTTTAGTCCTGTACCGCATCTTCTTTCGACCGACAGGGGTAAAAACAGTAACTTAAAACCTGAAGGGATGCGATGTTGGCTTCATTTCAAAGGATGGAATTGTACGAACGACAGCAACAAGTTACGAGTTGGTCATAATAAGATGGCGAGAGACAGAGCTAGTGAAGGAAATAAAGTAGGATATGTAAATCTGCTTGGCCCGGTTTTACCCAGAGATAAAGTGAGATCAAGTGATGATTTTAAAGTGTACTTTAAAATATTCTAAAGGACCGTAAGCTGCAAAGCCTGTGTGCCTGTGTTCAGTGGCGGTAGAAGTTCGCTTATGCTTTTTACCGCTGGATGGCGATTTTTTTTGGGGGTTTTTCGTTAGCAGATTTAGTATTACCATGTAGATTCTGCCAGCAGGCCCCTCGCAAGGCCCCCTTGTAAGCTAGGGCCCATGTGCAGCTCTGTACACACTGAACACCCTATTGTCCCCGCCCCTGCCTATGTTGTGGTGAGATCCTATATGCTGTCCGCCATCAGCCATCCATTAAATCGTTAATCTTTACATCTTAATCCTGGTGGTGCCCGATGTCTACAATATTTCTCATGTAGTTTTTATTGGCTTTAGCCCATGTTAGTCACTGTGAAAGTGTTTCTTGGCACCATCCTTCACTTGCTGCATGGTTTAAAAATATGGCGCCACAGCGAAATGAAAATGATTCTCAGTTAGTGAATATCCCGCTAATAATTCTTCCCATTCGCAGCCAAAATGTGCAGATTGAAACTTTCTTTCCAAAACATGTTACGGAGACAGTTTCGGCACATCAAGATTTGCTCGATTACCCAAGGCCATGGCCCCTGTGTTATATTGCTATACCTAACTCCGACTTTGCCGTTGCGCAGGCGCATTAACATATTATCCATCTCCCTTCTCCCGTTCCTTCGGTTGCTGCGGAGCTGCTACCTTTCTCCTCGAGATGCATATTATTACATCTAGAGGTACATATACACGTCATTAGGCGTTTCGGAAAGCTCGAATAACGGACAGAAAAGACTGACTGGAGCGTTGAAGGTATACGGGATGTAATGTCCAAGCAGAACGTAATGGAGATACATATATATATAAAGATAGTTCAGTGGGAAAAGAGGGCGGCGCTCTCATTACGCAGCAACCTGACCTCCGAGACCGACCATCAATTGGCCGCAGCGACTCTGGTGGCGGAAAATATAATTAATTCCGAGTAGTGTGTTTTCGAGAAACGCAGTTAGGTTGTAGCGAGGGACTTGTGAGGTCGGATCATTAGGCAAATTTGATCCAATAAGGGGATGATTTTCATGTAAATATGTGAGACTCGAGAGAGAATGAAGCCCGGGTTGCCCCGCTACGGGAATTGGGGGGTGGGGAGTGAGGGAATGGAGCACGTGACGAAACGGGATGAGGGAAAGGGGGGTGGGCGAAGGAACGGCGCTCAACTCGACCCCGAAACAATTAGACGAAGGGCGAGCCGCCACTAATCAGATAAGAAAGAGTAATTACGTGCTGCGCCGTCTTTGGACAATATTGATTCGTCGCCATATTAGTTGTGACATTCACCCTGGTGGGTATGAGGGGTATTAATTGGATGGAAAGCTAGTAGTACTGCAGCGTGTGTATGTGTGTGTGTGCGTGTGTGTGTGTGTGTATGTTAGCTCTTCCATGCAAGCCATTCGTTCGTTGCTTCGTTGCCGGGACCCGAGGTTAATGGAGAGGAAACGAGAACGTTTTCGTGGTCGGAGGAAAACTAATTTGGAAATCGCCAACTGTGCGGCGCTCGTATATCGCGGAATTATACCTGTCTAATTGTCGTGTGACTCTCTCTCTCTCTCAACTGGCTGGTGGTAGAGTACAGCGTGCAGTGCACCCGCCGCCTGCCGCAAACAGCGACATGCTGCCCGCCTATCCCCGGTGCTGTGCAGCAAAGCGTGCAGAGGAGCGAAAAGCGTTATTAGAAGCTACGTTGAGAATTGAAGCAACAAAGGTTTTAGTTGACGACCCCTTCCTGCATGAGGACTTATCCCCTACGCTAACCACTCATCCATGCCATTAACCTACCTAATGAGTATGTCCGTATTTATGCAACGCCCCCCCGCCCCCGCTCTTCAGACTCGTAATTCAGATACGTTATTATTAAGTTAGGCTATTTAATAGATAGCCGCCATCGCCGAGACGCGTAACTGGAGCGAGTTAAAGAACGGAGCTCCCTGCTGGGATAACTAGAAGTTACGTTTAATACTGGCCGATCTCTTCACAAAATGTTGTTTTCCCGGCATGACGGATTGTTTCGTTACATTCAGTCACAGCTGGTGCCTATGTGTGTCAATTCTTTTAACCCATCAACGAGTCTTAGTGTACCGTTTTCTGGCCGAGAAATTGATTCTTCAGCTACGTAGATGCTACTTTACGCTGAAAATAAATAGACATAAATCGCTGGAAATAATATTAAGGAAAATTGAAAATTAGCCAATAGCGAAAATCGTACACTAGAAATAACGTAGTTCAGTAAGCCACCTTTATGGACTTACGTTTCATCGGCGTGGCATGATCCGGATTCGAACCGGCTACGCAGATCGCCCCCAGATCACTGGCTCCTCAGCAGTGGAGGGTGTGGCCATAGCGGTTAAGGCGCTATGCAAGTGATCTGGGGGCGATCTGGGTAACCGGTTAGAATCCGGGTGATGCCACTCCGATGAAACGTAAGTCCATAAAGGTGGCTTACTGAACTACGTTATTTCTAGTGTATGATTTTCGCTGTTGGCTAATTTTCAATTTTCCTTAATTTTACGCTGAGACAACTGGTGCACAAACTGCAGAGGAATTAATAATGAAGCAGAAGCAATCAAATGAAATTGACGTTCATTCAGCTTCCAAGAACAAGTTTCACTGCGAATAATTTTGTCACCGCTTATAAAATTTCATTGCTAATAAAGTTTCAGTTTCACCACTAGTGGAGTAATTCTTTAACTTTGTATGGTTCAAATGAGACTAAACCTGTCTCATTTGCACCATAGAAAGTTAAAGAATTACTACAATTGGACACAGTTTATCAAGCCACCACATTTTAAATTAGGAGCACACTGATGATTTCAGCGCGCAATTTGATTTTTTGCTCCATATTTAGGCTAAATACAATTAATTTGCGTATATCTTCCTAAATATGTAAATTAGGAAAAAGTTTTGTGGGACCCCAAACTGAAATTTAATTTTCTACAAGTTTGGTCCCAACATATTTAGTTCTACAGTTGGCCGTTCACTCGTAAATTGCAATAACTTAATACAATAGTCGGCCATTTTGTTTTTCAAAATGACGGACAGAAGGACACTTTTTGGAAGTGGTAACATGTTGAATTTTGAACCTCGGGGTGGCCTTGTAGCAACTCAAACAATAAAACCCGATTGATAGAAAACTGCAACTTAGACTCCCTCTAGCCGTTTGTCTAGGGAGAGTCTATGCGTAATATAGCATTATATTCCACTAGTTATAAACTAAAGCCCACCATGAAGAAGGGCGAATCTAGGAATACATCTGCCCCATAACAGTGAAATGTGTAAATGCAGGTTCTTGAAGATGGGTAATTATGCTAAGGCTTCGCTCACTCAATCCACGTGTCCTGTGGGTTATTTCACCATCCTTCATTCATTTCCTTAACTCGGGAGAAGACGGCGTCTTTCACTATACATATTTTGTTCCTTTTTACTCAAACCCGATTACGTTACTAAAAGTTTTTTTTCTTTTCACTCAAGCCCGATTACGTTACTATACATTTGTTTCCCCCTTTTCACTCAAGCCCGATTACGTTACTATACATTTGTTTCCCCCTTTTCACTCAAGCCCGATTACGTTACTATACATTTGTTTCCCCTTTTCACTCAAGCCCGATTACGTTACTATACATTTGTTTCCCCCTTTTAACTCAAGCCCGATTACGTTACTATACATTTGTTTCCCCCTTTTCACTCAAGCCCGATTACGTTACTATACATTTGTTTCCCCCTTTTCACGCAAGCCCGATTACGTTACTATACATTTGTTTCCCCCTTTTCACTCAAGCCCGATTACGTTACTATACATTTGTTTCCCCCTTTTCACTCAAGCCCGATTACGTTACTATACATTTGTTTCCCCCTTTTCACTCAAGCCCGATTACGTTACTTCATGAAATCAAGTGCAATGCGACATGGAGAAGCCATTTCTGCATAACCTACATTTATACGGTGTATCAACAACTTGGTTTGTTGTAGTACACGGGTCCATTATTCATACGTTACTTCATTTAGTGTGGCGGCATCTTGGATTGAATGGTATTGTGCACGGTTTCGGTGCATGAGCATGTTTGTAAAGACGTTGTTTGCAGCAATATTGTTAGACCATTGCTTCAGCATTTCCTTCGATAAATTCTTTTTCTTGATCTTTCTTAGGAAAAGGAATTGTTTAGGAAAGGGAATTGTTGTTTTCGCATTGTTAAAGCATTGTTTGCTGAGCGCTGGTGAAAAGGTGGCAACTACCGTTTTATGGGTTTAGATCCTTGTCACAAGGTCGTCTGGGAAAAAAAGCTGTAGGTTTTGCTTTTTGGCGCCAGGCCAGCCGATTCATCACCGTCTGAACCTTATTTTGCGAACGCAAATCTCAGAAATGTCAACTTTCCGGCCCCTACGTGAATGACGATCAAGTTAGAGGTAAGACAAGAGAATTCTACCTCAGTCGGCGTTGTCTTGAAGAAGCCATTTCTTTCCTCGTTTCAAGGTAGTTCAACGCTGTTGCACGCGGAGCTGCCGAGTGATATTTTCCGCAACTAATTATTTGTTTAAAACCATATACAGCGTATTTGTTACAAGATAGTCGTTCCACGGTAAAACCCTAATCCGACAGAAGAAATTTCCGTGTGGAGTGACGCGTCACTGCATGCCTACAAGGTCAATATTGCAGCACTCAAGATTTTGAAGTCTTTGGTACACCATCTTGCGTCGTGTTGCAGCCACGAGCAGGCAGTCTGGTCAGGGCTTAAAGCCCTAACGAGACAGGAGACAATTTCGTGCGAAGTAATGCGTTACTATACTTGCCCACATAGGTCACAATTGCTGCAATAGTACGGTCGGTGTTGCGTTTAGGGACCGATTTTGACTCTTTGGTACGCCATCTTGCGTCGTGTTGCAGCCACGAGCAGTCAGTCTGGTCATGGCATAAAGCCCTAACCAAACAGGAGACAATTTCATGCGAAGCAATGCGTTACTATACGTGCCCACATAGGTCACAATTGCTGCAATAGTACGGTCGGTGTTGCGTTTAGGGACCGATTTTGACGTCTTTGGTACGACATCTTGCGTCGTGTTCGTAGCGATAATTTAATCGCGCCGGCAAAGAAGTCGTTGCCATGGTAACAACGCCACCTGGATTAGCTAAATGCGACATCGTTTGAGTAAATGCTTGCAGTCTTATAATTTGTGACAATAAGATAAATATTTCCTCCTGAAGAGACGATTTTCCCAGTCGCTTCTGAACTGATATTATTGACTATCTTCGTTGCGAGCCAGCAGAGCTAAAACTGCCGCCATGTTGGAATTTCGGGTGATTTCTAGCTTCTAGCTGCGAAAATGCACAGGCGAGTAGTTGCGTAAACGCGCCCTTATACCACTCCTAGTCAAAGTACGTAAATGTTGGGAGAAAAAAAGGATCCACGAATTCACACACTCGTAGCTTTCATTTCGTGGTATCTTTAGTTCATGTAATATTGGAATAATTGTGATCATTTTAGAGTTACTAATGCGTACAATGTACAGTAAATACCCTTAAATAAACAGCCTTATGGTAATGATGATTTTACAGAGAAAGTAAAGCCAAATAAACAACGGATAAAAAAAAGCATGGAAAACATAACTGCTGAAAATCAAGCTACGTAACGATCGGTTTTCTTGTCTTGTCAAGCTCATAATAGCACGGAGAATTTGTAGTTTGTTTTTATTTCTAAAGCCATCTGATAATGCTGTAGTTCAGCTCGTAGCGATTCTCACGTTGAATGGAACGCGAGATATTCCAGTTCAACATTAATTTACGAATGACGGATGCTCCCATTACAATCACTTCGTTACTTGGGTATCAGACATAACGCGTTATTTCGTTCGTTTCCACCGTTGGAGCATTTACCAAAAAGTATCACCAAAGGTATGAAAGTTGTCGATGTTTTTTTTTTTTTCAAACCGAGTGATTTTTAGCAAGTTATCTGCTTCCTGTAGCGCGAGGGTTGAAAAATTGTTTCAACTTTCTCGCAATACGAAGCAGATAACTAGCTGAAAAATCACTCGGTTTGAAAAAAAAAACCGTCGACAACTTTCATACCTTTGGTGATACTTTTGGTAATTGACTTTTGGTAATTGCTCCAACGGTGGAAACAAACGAAATTAGGCTATCTGATGTCAATGTAACAAAGTGACTGTGCTGGAAGCGATCCTTCACCAATTCGAAAATTAAAATTAGTATGAATTGCTGCCCATTACACGAGAAATAACGTAAAGTTTATGAAATTAAATTAAAAATGGCAAACTTTCATACGATGCATTAGTACGATCACTTCTTAGATACGGCATTCAAAGGGTTTAACGAGCGTTAACCACTCTTGGTCATCTGCCCGAAGCCTTAAGGCCCACGGCATTCAAGTGTATAGTCTAACAATGAGACTGTTAGCGCGGATGCAGAAAATGCAAAATAAGATTATTCGTTTTCTTTCTCAGGACAGCTTAAAAACCACTTTGATGAAAATTAATTCGGATAAAAAAAATCTTTGACGTCATTACTTTGCGGGACTGCATGGTTATTAAACAAAAACTATTACGGAATGGAAAAATTATAACACAAAAAGATTAGCAGTAGGTTGAGATCGTGATCAGTTATATACAAACTATACCATGGCAAAATAATTTTAGCAAAATTCCTCAAAATTATATATTCCAAACATTTTTCAGCTACTACCGCGGTACTGTAACAATATTCTCTCACATGGATAATTACAAACAAAAATAAAAAAGCATATTTTAAACAAACAAACAAACAATAAGTGATTTCATAAAGAATACATATCAAAAACCAAAACTGGTAAAAGGGGCCGCCAAGTTCCGAATGGTTCGGCCCTTCAAAGGAGTGATATCAACACACCAAAACATTCGCCAAGTTAATCGCACCGCTTAATAGTTCGATGGTTAAATGGAAACTAGAACATTGTTACTTTCGGTAGCAATGTTCAAGTTTTCATTTAACGTCCAAAGTATTATTCGGTTCGATTAAGTTGGCGAATATTTTGGTGTGTTGATATCACTCCACTCACTGTACAGGGTGATTAAAAATGATTCATCAGGTTTTAATACACTGTATTTCAAAACATATTACAGAGGGAATATGTTAAATGCAAATAAAGTTTAAATATCCAAGTTTGAATGCCAACGTTAAAGGCCACCAAATTAACATCTGCAGTATCTAGCCCTATTGAGTTCTCTCTCGCAGCATGCATAGGAGCGTACAAAGCATTACCGGCTTCTGATCATTGCTTTGGTAAAATAAGATTTTGACAATGTTAATTCAACAGGCTTTGAGCCAGGACCTGAAACCTGTTACTTCTCTCCCAAACGGCCTTGTACAAATGGTGTAGTACAAAACGAGAGTTACTACATGGATACTCCCCAACACAGCATTTATTCGATCCTTGCATCAATTCTTGTTTTGCCTCGGGCTGCATTCCGAACAGGACAAAAAGGCGAGCACTTGCGCCACGTGTTTTTATCGACTTGGGAATGCAACGAGCGACTCAGAAAAACGATCCCTCAAACAAGTTGGAGTGGTAGTTGCAACGAGAATATCACGTTGCATTAAAAAACCAGATTGGGACCAAGGCGAAAAAATTGTCTGTTAATTTATGTGGTCAACTAGCTGAAGCAATGGGTGGTGTTGAATGCACCATTTGCAACACTGGTTAGGTCTGCTAGCTCACGTGTATGTCCATAGTCGACCGAATTAAGTTTCTTAAATTTTTTGGGCTCACTGGCTAATAAACGCTGATTTTCGTCCGCTTTGCTCAATCAATCAGCGCATCCAGTGCTCAAATCACCCAACCAACCACTAATATTCCCCCCCCCTCCACAATTTTCTAATGATCTCTTCTACTATATTCTTCCATATTCAAGTTCATGCTGGCGGATATAAATGAGGCTCAAGGCGGTCTCGAAGCTGCCCCTCATTCGAAAAGCCTCCCCCCCCCTTTGAGAAGCAAGCTGTCCTGAAAACGTTACCATCCCCATTATTGTTGCCATGATGTTTTTTTTCCCAACTGGCTGTTAGGCTACACAAGTGAGTCTGCGAGTCCTCTGCAAAGTCTCCCTACTTTTAGCGTGAATTTGACAAATTCGACGATGTCAGGGGGATTGGAGTCAGGGAGAGCGACCCGGGGCAGACGGATTCACACGCGTTCGCTGCTGGGAGAGAGCAAGGCTAATGCAATTCTGGAATTAGTCGGGAGAGGGCGCAGCTAGGACTGTCGTTGCCTGGCAGGCCTAACATGGCGTGACCGGGGCAGGAGCAAGAGCATCATGCATGAATTAAACCTAAACTGACTCATAACTTAACGAAATGAAAAGGCCAAAAGAGCGCGGTGGGGTTGGCTGGTGTTACGAGGAAACAGGGCGAGATGCAGCAGATGGGGAAGCGAAAAGTGTTATAAACGGAGGCCACACGCTCACTTAAATATGACTGAGTGCTTGCCTCGAATGCACACCACGGCATCCGCCATAACGTTCACCGCAAGGTTATGGTTTTTGTTTTAACGCTGCCCGTTTAGCGATTGCTCTTATTAGGAGCGTATAACGAGTTGCTTTAGGGCCAAAAGCTATTATTCCTTTTTTAAGACCCTGGTCCAGCTCGCGACGTGAAATGGTGCCGCGACAGAGTTTGATTGGGTTTCGTTTTCTTGCCCCGATGCCCCGGGTCCCGAATGGCCCGTGACCCGGCCCGACCCAGTGAAGCCCGGTTTACGTTTAAATAACAAAAAATGTCCAGACTTTCTAACAGTAACACGTAAGCAGAACGTCTCTAAGTTGCTGCAGAAATATTAACAAAGATGCCTTCTTTCCCTTTTAGTATTTGCAATAAGACATTGTTCTTTATTTTAACCTGTGATTTCTCTTACGGTTCTGGTCGCAAACTTCGCTCAAGTGACCCAGTGGCTTAGTAACCCGATCCACTTCTGGTGACATATACGATCACGGAGATGTTGAATGAAATATGGATAGGAACTGGGAAGCAAACCCACAGCTTCTGTTTCTCAATCTTGTTACGATCAGTGAAATGCGAATGGAAAGTTAAAACATGGATACTCCCATGTCCTTGGGAGGTGTAGGTATTTAGAAGCTCCCACTAGCAATGAGCAAAGCGGAGCAAAATTGTCAAAATTGGGACGGCCAAGGTTCTTATTTAAATCTAATACAAGAGTTTAGTTGTACAAATACCCTGGGACAAAAAATATTAAAATCCAAACTTGAGGAGACATTTTTAGGAGATTTTCTTTGCTACATGGCGTTTCGATATGCATTTTGCATCAAGCTTAACAGTAGCTATACGAAAATGTAACAATTGTCTACAACTTGGTCGTTTAACTGGTCATTGTTTATGGCTGGTGGGGGGGGGGGGGAGGATGGGCTGAGGAGTCAAGAAAGTTTGACCTCTGAGCCCTGTCGAAGGGGATGAGATCAGAAAAAACTGCCCAAACCAATGATATAACTGTTCATGGATATAGTTTGGTGACTATACTTGTACCACGATTTATACAAACTATCCTATTATAAGTAACAGAATTGTAGGTCTCAAAATTGCACTTTCATCTGTCTGAATTTCTAAGAACGCCTCAGCTTCTGCTCCCAGGCCCTCATTGTCTACGCGTTTACAAGTTTCTTAGGTATGCCAGTGTCAATAGTTTGTTGTCCAAGGTGTACTCTTGGTACATTTACTGCAAAGGAATTGGCTTCTGGGGTTGTTCCCCATCTTGTAATTGTAGTTAGCATATTTCAAACATAGAGTTAACAAAGTTCTAGACTTCAAATAGTACTTTTACCAGTCATAATTTCTAAAAAACACTCACGTAAATGCAAAGTTTGAAGGTTGGTCAGTCTTGATGCTAATAATTCTTGTAGAGTTTTATCAATACACTTTCTGCAAAGGCAATGATTTCTGCGGGGTATTCCCGATTTTATAAGGTAGCGACGGTGTCGTATTAAAAGTGTATTCATTGTTTGAGGTATGGATATCTCGAAACTAACTGTAAACGCAATTGAAGAATGCGGCAACCTACTCTAATGAATGTTTTCAAGAACATTTTTTAAGGATCCATGATCCTTCTCCAAAAAAGTGAGGATTGCTACTTAAGCTATTTGGCTACAAGAAATCATCAGTGTAGGTAGCCTGGACCAGCATTAAAAAAATATACATCTTTTATGGGGTCAAGATTTTTTTAGGGTCTTGGAAGGGAGGCTCATCAAAAATCTAGAAAGCTCACTTTCAATATTCCTCTTGCCCCCTCCCTCTCCCTGTTCCCTCTTCACTTCTTCCCCCTGCGATACATAATGGTCAGACCTTAAGCATTTTTTAACTGTAATAGTTTCAGAGCCACATTAAAATTTTTTTTCGGGATTTGATTTAATCTGTGGTAGGCTACCATTATCTTGGAAAGCAGGTTTTTTCTCCGTCTGATTCTAATGTAACTAATCTGATTCTAATGATGCTAGTGTATTCTAAAGTCATATCATATGTTTAATTTCTTCACGTCGTAACTATTTTAACTCTGTTAACAGTAAGATTACTACCATTGCAAGTATCTCCCTCCCATCACGAGCGATCGGGACGGAATTTGCCATCAAACATGAGTGCATCACGTGATCTGGAGGACAATGGCATTGTGGGTGACCTGTTAAGCTTGGCTTGATCGATGTCCATTCCATGGGTCCACGTAATTTCCCTAATCCAATCCCTTCCCTCCTGAGATTTGCTGCTGAACTGTTCTGTGACGCTCGCTAGAGGGAGTTGCTGCAGTTGCTAGGCAACCAAGAAGCTGCAAGATGGAGGCTGAGCAATGAGAGGCAAGCTCGTTCGGCTTTTTGATATGGGGGGGGGGGGGGGGGAGGTGTCCTTCCTTCATCGTCGTTTGGAACCGCAGCGCGCGCACTGATGCGATTAAAGAACAAAATCGCATTTGCACAAGTTTATGTTGGTTAATAAGCGGAAAAATTGACGAAATTTAATAGGAAAATTGAATTTGCTCGTTCATTCTTCTTTTTTGCTGATCGCCTAAATACATTGTTTTCGCTGCTCACGACGAAGAGCTCTCTTTCTCCTCTTCTATATAAGGCATGGCTGCATTTTTTTTATTTTAAATCAATGTTGGCAATGACTAAAGGGCAATTTAATGCCATGGAAAATATGAGTAGCTCAAGAAATTTAATTGCATTTGTGCTTCGCTGTAATGCTAGTATTAGTATGGTGGACGTTAATTTAGACCTTGGTAAAATTGTAATGCATATATTTATATGTTAATTTTATTTTTGGTAATATGAGATGTTCGAACTAAATTATTTTAAACCTCGAAAGGCATGTCTTTTGTGACAAATTTTCAAGATTTCTTGTTGTAGATGACGACTGGTCAATAAATTCGTAATTTTTTTGTTAGACCTCTGCATTCTAATATTCTCCCATGAATGAAATCTGCATTTGTCGCAGGGCTAGTTAGTGATATATTTTTTTTTATTAGCTTAAATGTTATTTTTTACGATTTCTACGATGTTTCCTATACTTTCCGTGTTGCTTCTCAATTTCACATTTCCTCATGTTATGGGAGCAATTTTCTTACATTATTTCATTTTCTTTATATCGTCACTTGTCACGTATCGAGAAAGCGGGAGAAAGTATTGGTGTGTTGGTTATAGATAGAGAATTATTTTTTTCTTCCATGATGCAATAACTTCGAACGTTCGATGCTACCTTTTTTATTGGCGTCGCAACAGTCGCTAACCCTTCTTCGAGAGTATAATACCATGGTTTGAGAGTACCGATCGATTTAGAGTGCTCTCATATGTGACCATACACAATTAAGCAATTGTGTAAGAAAGCAATATTATTGAAATGAAAATGAAACGATAAATAACCATTGAGCAAAATTCCTCTTAATTTAAAAATTCTCGGCTTAATTCACTCATCAATATAAGGCTTGTTTCGCGAAGCATCTAAAAAGCTGAACCATTGAAGCCAGAATCGTGTTCGATATTAAAGTCGTCTTTTTAGGGTGAAAAAAAAGGTAAGTTGTAGCACGTAGATCTGCACGGATACGGATTCATGCGTTTTTCGAAACAATCAGGGAATTGAAACCACACAATTATGAACGCTGCAGAAATAAAAGGCGCCACTCTGTGACAAAAATAAAAAAAATAAAAAACACCTATTACCTCACATATTACCGAAGACTATTATAATCACAGATTATTACTAGTGTTCTCAGACTCAAACCAGTTGAGAATGAAAATGGACTAAGATTATTAAAAAATAAAACACGCCACTCCAACTTTCGTACGCAATTGTTTAAAACAACTAAAAGGAAAAATTAAATTACAGGTTAAGTAGATCGATTAGACAAGTGCCATTGCTGTATCAGCTGGGATCAATCCTCAAACCGAATTAAAAGAAAGGACAACTTTGGTAACTTATATGATTTTGAATGTAAATATACGCAAACATTTATGTGTGCATTGTATTTGAGCCGAGGCATAAAAATGGTTTGAACGTTCGGAATCGTCGACAGATGATTTTCCCGTATTTGGTTCTGATGTCATTGAAAACAAAAAAAAAAACAAAAAACGGCAATTTTCAACGTCAGTGGCTGCCGCTGTTTTCTGTCACTTATAACATTGTCATTTTCATATTATGGTCGTGAAGGTGTTTGTTCGTGTTTGTCACAACAAATGATAGTTTCCATAAGAGCCAGGCCGGTGATTCTGAATAACTCATGTCAATGTTTGTCAGTTTGTCGGATTTTAAAATCCGACAAACTGACAAACATGACAATTTGAGTGCTTTGAAGCTGTACTCCAAACGGGTACCCCACAACAAAGCGACCCTGATTACAACAGCTGAGATAAACGAACGAAATTTGCAATTCCACTCTGATCTTTGTCGGCAAAGTTAGTAAATATGAGGTGCAATAGCCGGATGCACATTTGTAAAAAAAAAACCCACTAAAACGTCAACATTTCGACATCGTGACCACATCGTCCGCTCCATTGGCATCGTCTCGCTTCACTCGAGGAGGTCACTTATTGGTCTTTACGTACTAACTGACCGATATTTCATGCGCCAAAAAAAAAACCTGAATATCTTTAAATAAGGGTTGACGACTCCTTATTTTGTCACAATTCGGCTATCAGTGTCATCCTATACTTGTAACGCCTGTATTCTGCTGTGTCTGTTGGCCACACCTACGGCAAACACCTACAGCCAAGCACTGAACCAATCAGTAGACTAACTCAAGGATTTATTAACATGTTAACCATCATTTCGAGCTGTTTGGGTGTAAGTAGGCCTACACAAAACACTAACTCGTACTCACAGCTGCTCAGCCATGTTTTACCACAATTAAGAAGGAAGTGGCTAATATCTATGATGACACCCTGGGAGTAAAATCATATTCTTTTCATTCATTTTCGAATGCATGCTCATCTGCTACCACTTACAGAAAGCAATAGACAGCATGGTGGATAAACATGCCCCTTAAAAGTGCTCGATTGCGAAAATATATGATGCATTGGCGATTCCAAAATGAAGGAATAAGTAGAGAATTTTACTCAGGAAATGTCACTGCGTGCAAAACAAATGATGTCGAACTACATCCATTTTGAAAATACTGTGCTGTTGTAATACACATCACTGAGTACCTCAGCCTCCACGTGACTTGTCTTCTGGCTCAACACATTTTGTGTAGTCTACTTTTTTACTGGCCAAGTTCACAGAATGTCTACTACAACAGTAGGCAATAGTGTGTGGGCTAAACCGGAAAAAAAAAAAAAGGAAAAACGGCCAATCAACCGTAGTAAATGGCCATGGAGGATCTTAAATAAAAGTACGAAGATCAGCCTAATTCAATCACAGCACGTGCGCATTTTTCATTAATTCTTCACGTATTTGTTCAGTATGCGTTTACATGTTGATAAGTATAAAAGTTTATTCTTCTACTTTCACGTTTGTTTAACTGCAGAATTTTATGCGCCTACATTTTGGTGCGTGTAACGGGTACTTCCTTGAACACAAGTTAGTTCTTAAGAGCCGCGGGATGTTTGCCCTCGTGTATTTCACGTGAAATTTCTATTCCATAAGCACTCTTTAAAAGTTTTGAATGTGACGTCACGCTACCTCATCTCGCAATGAGTGCCGTATAATAGGTATGTACCCCGGCGTTAAAACGCATAGATCTACCGTTGGACGAAGCTAACCGATTGTGCGAGATGTTGCATGGTTCTGGGGTGGCCGGCCGCATTACGATTAATCTTCCCTCCCACGTATAATTATGAATCGTAAGTGAGCAACTGCGATGACTTGCTGGCTCGGAATGCGACGCACGCCGAAAAGTCGCGATATTGAAACTGAGGGGAGGAACGCACCCTGGGGGGGGGGGGG
>JAHWFP010204230.1:0-14256 GCA_023313725.1 Lithobius niger
CTGGTAGGTTAAATTAGTTGCTAGCGGCAAAATCATGTTTTCTGCATAATTACCGGGGCCAGTTCTACACGCGACCATCACCCCACCATCAAGCGTTCGTATCTAAAATAAAATGTTCATATCATTTTTTATTTATGTGTGTAAAGGCCGTGACTGACCAAGGGGTGTGGGGAGATCAGTATAACAAAGATCGGTAACTTTCCCACCAAAAACCGGCCCTGTGTGCCTAAGAACAACTCTTGGTTGGTGGCTGTGTCGTCTGTGTGACCTTAGGGCAATATACTTACTCGTTACGGGAGGAGTATACACAGTGGCTTACTACAGTGGCTCGTGGGGACACACAACAACTTTTTCTACACACAAAAAACGGAACATGGGAAGAATAAGTGTCTCTCGTCCGATTTTAATAATTTGTTTGTGAAGGTGCAAGGCCCTCTAGGACCCAAGCATCCTTCACACGGTTGGCCTTCCCCAAACCCGAGCGCCCGCACGCCACCTGGTGGTGAACCCGTAGAGAGAGAGAGAGAGAAAGTTGGCCTCCTTCGGTGCACTTGGTTTGTGTAGTGGTGGCAAATAAACCACTTGTTACCGAAAAGGTTTGTCCCAATCTCTTCCCGTGCTTGTCTGGGATCGTCGGCAATGGGCACCCCAACGCATCCCAGCAAGAGTTGGCGCCCGAACAGGGACTCGCCTGGACCCTTAGGTTAAAAGCCTAATGTCACTAAAAACCTAGGCCTAACCACTAAAAGGCCTAATGCAAGACACATTAGGCCACCAGCGTTGATTGACCGCACCGTCTCGGCCTAACAACTATGGCTACTCACTATGGCCACAAACATGTGCCTTTAATGAACTAATAATTACATGCTGAATAACTTTTTCCTCTTCCATTTTTGGGTTAAAGGCACCGTTTGGGCATGGTGAAGGGTCAAAGTTAGCACTTGGGGAGTTAGGCGTGACGTTATCCACGTTGCCGGTACGCTAGCTGACGCCACACAGGGAAGCACGAATTAACTGCCCCACTATGAAACGACAAACCCCAACCAGTTCCTTACAAGCGAAACGCCAAACAAAAGCCGGTACCTATAACCTAACCTAACCGACGATAACAGCAAAACCACACGCAACTGACAACAACCCGCCTATCTGAACGAAAAAATAATATATAAGCTATCCGAGACACAAACGAACGCGGTGAGGCTAGAACGCAAAGAGTCCGGTTTTGATTAATTTCTGTAGGCCAAACTAAGCCTTTGCCCCAAAAACAGTATGGGAAAATGATGTTCAGCTGATCATTTTACGTAATTCTAGCACAACATGAAATTGATCGGTAAGGAGACACCTATTCTTCCCATAAGCCCAAAAAACTTTTAACGAACCCGGAACTTCGGCGTTTCAACATTGGTTAAGACTCACTACGACCTTTCAAACTTATCTACTGTGATTTACTGTAATTACGCAACACCAAAAATTCCATTTTTTCTTCAAACTAGCGAATTTTCGAAAACTAATAAACAGGTTTTCTTTGTCGGGCTACGGATGTGAGACCTCGCAACATCCGTAGCCTGACGAAGAAAACCTGTTTAGAAGCTTTCGAAAATTCATTAGTTTGAAGAAAAACTGGAATTTTTGGTGTTACATACGTCACAGTTAAGTCAATATGAATGTAAACCAAAGTAAAAGTGCCGAAAAATCGGTAATTAGCACGTATCTTCCGTTATGTAGTAACTGGTGTCTATTGTTATATCGCAGCAAACTGGACAGTAACTAACTTACAAAAATACCCCAAGAGTCGGTTAGTCGTTACTAACAGACTTCTATTTCAATGAGAGGCTATTACTGGATTGGAATCAACAAACTCTGGGTCACTATATTATTCGGCTTACCTGAAGACAACTGCCTTTCCAATTCCCCAATAAAGTCTTAACAGAATCTGTTTTATAGGTGGCAGTTGGGAGGATTGCGTGGCCCATGCATTGGAGTCGCAAAGACTGATCGGAGAGATGGTGGTGCTGTTACGGTGTGCTGGCCCTATGGCTCTATAAATGCAACCTGACCTCACTGTTTACTTCTTTAGACTACTTATGCTGTAGTTTGGCTTAGTTCCAGTACAGGCTAAATTATTTTGGCTTTGTGGGGTAGAGTGTGAACCAATCGACTGAATATAGCAGACAGCGGCAGTTTCAAATTCGAACCGTATATTGGACTGAAAAACGAAATGTAAAGAGAGTTCAACCTACCTTTAAGGTGCCTGATGACGACTACAGTTAGTAGTTAAATAGTTGCAGTTAGTACACTATCTTCGTTGTGAACGTGTGCGTTTTTGTGAGTCTCGTTTGACATTTTTCAATCGTCGTAGTGTTTCACAGTAAGATGAATAGCGGTGTTTTTCAGGCAATCTTTGTACAGAAATTATGGATACACTTTACACTTGTCCACATAGCCTAGCTGGAACTCTTTAACCTTGGACCAACAACTCTCTTTGAGATGGACGATTCACCTACCTTCTCCGCCATACACAGCCCATGCGCCCGATACCGTTAGGAGGCTGGCAACGCAACCTTGCGTTATGAGCGATCGAAACTCTTTCCGAAAGTTTTCCCAGGTTTTCCCATTTAACTCTCGTTACTCGCGTGGCAGGAGTGAGGTTGTCTAAGGTGACACGCCACTGACGGATTTTGCGGTGGCATTGCTATCGTAGCTGCACTAGGTCAGAACACACTCGATCTTAGAAGTTGCCGTACGTGAATCGTCCATCTCGAAGAGAGTTGCTGGTCCAAGGTTAAAGAGTTCCAGCTAGGCTATGTGGACAAGTGTAAGTGCTTTAACCAATGCCCCACTGCATCAGTTTATAAGTCTCGCCCCCAACATATTCCATGGGGAAAATTGCTTTTTTAAACAGTTGCCTGCATACGTTTGATTAGACCAACAATATACTGTGAATTACAGAGAAAAGCTAACATCTAGTAGGCTATCGTATAAAGAAAGCAAGTGCCCTTAAACCCGAAAGTAATTCTTTCATTTCAAATGAGGTTCTTAGTCGACCTACAGCATTCCCAGTGGTCGCTGTGGGTAAAAAGGTAGGCCTAACGAATTTGGTGAAGAGAGTTTATGTGCAGCGGTCAGCTGCGTATTATGTAATCTGGTTATTACCCTCTGCAATACATAAAAACACTTGGGAAAGTTATCGGTCTTTGAAGCTCAGCTTAAGCTCCAGCGGCCGCTGTGTCAACATCACTGCCCTGCCCGTTCGTCGTTCCCGTTCGCAGAACCAACCGCCACTACATGTAGAAGGCATCTTGGCCTCCCTGAACTATCAAAGCTCGTCACGCTTTGGACGAAGATTTTCATCGTTTATCCGTCCCACTCATTAAGCAAGTGAAGCATTCACCGTTCGCTGTTCTCCTGCTATACAAGGAAGCCTCCCGTTCGTTCTCGTTCGTCGTTCATCATTCGACGTTCACCTGCTACATAAAGAGACTGCCGCTCGTTCTCGTTCGCCACTGCCGTTCACCGTTGTTCCAAGCACCTTGCATCGTTGTTCTTCCAGCCACCCGGAAACTGATTCCCGTCACTCACCCCTCGTTGCATCTTGTCCCGTTGTGACTGCCGCAAAACCTGCCGCCACATGAAGTCTTCCGTTCGTCGTTCCCGTTAGTCATTCCCGTCGCAAGAACCGCCGCTACATGAAGAATTCATCGATTCGTTCGTTTGTTGGTCTTCTATCGACATAGGATTCTCCCACTTAAGAAGATGTCCGTCCGTTCATGGCATCGTTCGTCACCATTCACTGTACTGTTTGACCCGCAACCAACGCCATCCATGCTGCTGTCTCTGCTGCTGCTTTCACGACCATTACTCACAGCCGTCGTTCGCTTGCTCTATCGCCGTCATCCTGTTTCATCAAGCCGGCAGGAAACCTCCGTTCGCCGTCCGTTGGCTCGACGTTTGCCGCCGCCGCCCGTTCATGCCGTCGCTGCGTCAACATTGTCACCGGGAGACCGTTGCCCGTTCGCCCGCTACACCAAGAGGACTCCCGTTTGTTCTTGTTCGTTGCTCGTCCGCCACTCACCCCTGCAAGGTTAAGGTGCGTTCGTTCTTTCTTTTGCAGGTCATCTCTTCAGGTGGGTTAACCTCCACTTTAACTTCCACAAGTCAAAGACTTCCACTCTTCGTTCGTTCGTTCGTTCATCCGATTGTCAACCACTCACCACTTATCGGGGCCACCGTTTGCTGCACCGTCACCTCGTAATGGATGCCGCCCATACAGTCCTCCCGGAAGACTTCTCCCTTCTCGGCCTTCCAGCCCATCACGCTCGTCATGTTCTTCGACGTCCTGACTGAACGAAGATTCTGATCATTCCAGACGTGCCGTTCACAACAGTCAAGCAATGATGCGTTCACTGGATCTGTCACCACTCGCAAGCTTACCTGAAGAATCTTTGTTCGGGCTCAACTGTCTTTCAAGCCGTTCGCCGCTCATAGCCCGTTCGTCGCTCACAGCCCTTTCGTCGACAAGCACCCGCTCGTCGTTACTGGCCAACCAGAAGATTTTCTGCTGAGACGCCCCTCCCGTCGCTGGCCCGGCCACCGTTCATGCCTTTCTGTCATAGTCATTCGCTCCTGTTGTCTGCCACTCTCTTCTCGTTCGCCGTTCGCCATTCCCCTTCGTCGTTCATCGATCTTTGAAACTCATCGCTCCGTTCGGCGTTACCGTTCGCCGTTCTTGATCCCCCGAAGGACTCAGCGCGTCGTTCGTCGTTCACGTTCATCATTTACCGATCATGGAAGCTCATCACGCCACTTGTCGTTCTCGTCCGTCGTTGGCCGATCTTTGAAACTCATCGCATCTTTCGTCGTTCCCGTTCGTTGAAGCTCACGGCATCACTCCTTATCAGCCTGTCCTGCCACTCGTCACCACACGTCAGCTTTTGAAGTGCGACTTTCAGTCCATGCTTCCGTTCATCGTTCGCTAGCCCGCTACCGCTCAAGCTCATTTCGTTTGTGCACCTTTTCACCATTCACAAGCCGTTCGTCGTCTATTGACTTGGCCGGCCTTTAAGTCCATTACCACCCACACGCCCGTTCGTCGTTCGCTTACTGCTTATGGTCAATCGTTCTGGTGTCATCTACAAGCCATTCCATCCGCACCACTCGTCATTCATGAGCCGTTCTTCGTTCATCGACGCTCAGCCCACGTGTTGCTAAACAAGCCCATTCGTCGACTTGTAATGTCATTTCCGTCAAGAACCACCACGTTCTCCGCGCCACTAGTTCCAGCTTGTTCAAGCATCGAAGCTGTCCATGGCCACACCATGCTGAATACACTGGCTCCTGTCCGTTCTCCGAAGCCAAATTGCTCTGGGCCTGATCTGGACTGGGATGAGCGTTCGCCTGGGGTAACCAGGTGCTGCGGACATCCACCCCTCTCTCGCTGCTAACTCGGCCTCCTCGGCCAATCAACCATCTTCACTGGGACAGCAACCACCGGCCACTGTCTTCGAAAGCTTATGGACTCCATACAGCAAATCGATGCAACGCCAACCGTGAACTCGCACCTAGCTTCTGCCTCGCCCCTTGGAACCACTGCGTGAGATTTCACATAATCACCCACGTACTACTTCGTTCCATCTCACCTCCCTCACACCACATCGGCTTGGTTTCATGGATGGAAGGTCTCCTTCAACTCGCCAAACCTTTTCTGAATGAATGTTCACTCACATGTCTTGGAATGAAATCCCACAATATCGCAACGTCTCCATCCCACAAACTCCCGTCGCAGTCGTTCGCCCCGAACTCTCGTTCGCCAAGACGTTCGCTATCCATCAACACGCAAGCATTATCACTCAAGCTAACCGTCACCAGCACCACAGTGGCCGTCATGGTTTTACGACGCTTTCAATCCCATGGGTGAATCCACATTTCGTCTCCGTCACCAACCACCTGCTGCATCATGACAAAGCTAGATTTTCGTTGTGACTCCCCCGTCACTTATACTCAACTAGATCAAGGACGACAAAATCTAAACTCCTTAGCACTGCCCGAAGTAACGTCCATTTTTCTTCGCACTCTTCTGGAAGAGAAAACGACCTCACACAACGCCCTTCAGGTCCTCCAAGTCTCCCGATAACACACCTGGACTCCTGTTTCTTGCTCACCTTCCACGACCAGGTCACCGAAAAAATTCCGGCCGGCCAATGATTTTAATCACTCAGCCTTACACCTCACACTCCACTGGTTGAGTCTCATTCATTTCTAAATCTTTTGGAATTCGACTTATCCAATATTTATGTTCAACCCATCATACTGCCAATCAAGATGAAACACTTTGTCACCATGACTTACCTTCACGGCTCCTTAACCAACACCAAATCTGCTTGGATGCCCTCACCGACTAACAACCTGAAGTTTCCGAACCACACCAGCGGTTCATCGTCAATTCGCATTAATCGCTCATTGCCACCAACGATCCTTCACCCTAATGTCTGGCAGTTTCGCACTCCCACCGAACCTCAACGATATGTTTCCGAACGTCAACGATCTTCTCCACTCTGCATTCAACTTCGTCTGGATCCTTACCCTCACAACTTTACGCTCATGACAGTGTGCTCGATAATTTGCCCCTTCACATGCTGCCCTTCAAAGTTTTTCCTTGGTTCACCCACATAATAACGTTCACCTCCTGATCTTGCCACTCTAATCTCAATGACTCTGAGGAACAACATCTCATTGACCCTTCGCCAACTGTGCATATTACATGCATCATTCAAATCACTCAAGCCCATCTTACGCTTCATCCGTCATCGGAAACTCGCAATCCCTCTTCAACCAGCTTCACTGCTCCCCCAAGTCAAAGCACACAGCTAATGCACTGTTCCTCCTTGAACACCCTTTCTCTCCTCTGAACATTTGTATCAATTGTTTCTGATTTCACTGTGGTCTGCCGCCTCTTCACACCTCTCTGTGGTTCGATTTTCTCAACAAAACCTCAACACCAATGTGATAAATCTTCAAGAACCTAACTCCGCAACTCGCTTTCATTGACATCCCGAGCCAAATCGTTTAAACCATCAACCGAAAACCAAACAAGTCGTGGAATCTGGAAAAACTCGCCTGAACGTCCTCACCAACTCGCTTTGGTTATTGAAAGTTCCCTGCTCACTCCGACTGCCTTGCTCAGAAAGTCGGCCGTGACCAGAGAATGTTGCGTCTGCAACCAATCAACCACAACTCTGTCACTGGGGACCCAGCTCACATCCTTGGGGACCCGTCATGATGGTGCCTGCCACCTATACTGACGAGGACGTCTGCTGTAAATGCAATTTAATTTACAGTTAGTGGATATTTTCCAGCCGGCAACTAGAAAACCCAGTTTTACCTGGGGGAAGGTCAAAATTGGTTTCTATTGCCTAAGGAAAATGTACACTACCTGTAAATACCCACCCAACCTCCCCTCTCGAGTCACCATCATGACTGACATATCGTGAGGAAAACTAGATGGCTGGCTAACAGCCCTAACACCATTTATGGAGGGCCTGCGCGCGCTAGACCCGCGCATGCGCAGGTGGGTGACTGAGCTGGGCGTGGCTAAAGAGTTTAAAATCCCCAGGGTAACGAGCACTCACGAACTGAATGCAATTTAATTTACAGGTAGTGTATATTTTCCTTAGGCAATAGAAACCAGTTTTGACCTTCCCCCCAGGTAAAATTGGGCTGTTTTTTTCTCCCCGATTTAAGCTTAATTCATGCTTCACGACATATTTGATAAAAACCATCTTCTAAAATTTGTAGTTAACATGCTATCCAACTAGAAATTAAAATATAGAAATTTTGCTCCACTTTTGTGCATTGTTTAGAATTCCAATTTGACCACTGTTGATCTTTTAGCTGATTGTTGCTCAGATTTGAGCCTACAGCACAAGGATTAAATGAACTACTGTTATAATTTGCGCCTTTTTTATTTTGAAACAATACCGGTATTTTAAGAATGCACGTTGTACTGCCCAACACTAATCTCCATAAAACAAATTTTGAAGCTGGAGTAACCATTTTAATTTTGTAATTATAAAAAACATTGGCTAAAGCCTACAGTGCAACCTTCACAAAGTGATTTGTGTGGCACTCCTATTTGACCAGTAGACATGAAAATGCATTTGCCATTGTCCATTACTTCCTCACCATGTAGGCACAATTTACCAGTTGTGCTGCTACTTTATGTTTAAATATTGTTTCCATTAAACTAACTTTCCAATCAGCTAAAGCGGCTAGCAACAGTATTGCACACTTGGTTGGAGAGCCCTTATAATTCTGCATGCTACGCCACAAACCACATGTTTCTAGCTGTTAACGGTTTCCGAGATACGACAATTTAGTCATCGAGGGTTACACGATAATTCGATAAATCAGAGAGAAAAAAAGCGATACGATAATCAACGAAATTTTTTATCACGATATTATCAAATTATCGATTATCGTGCCACCCGTACTCCTTTGAAGGGCCAAACCATTCCAGTTTTGGTTTTTGATATGATTAAATTATTCTTAAAGCACAACAGCACTAAAACAGATGCAATTTTCTTAATTGTACAGTTGATTATTTAATTCAAAATCGTAAATTGTTATCCGTGTACATTTTAATTGTAAAGTAAAACTTCAATCATAGACCAGTGATTTTTTTTTTCTGCGATACCCCCCTAAGTAAATTACTCTGCCCGTCGGTTTTACAACTACGGCGTTTGGGGGAGCGTTGTGAGCTCCCCAGAGGGTTCCCCTGGGATGCCAACGCTTTTTTTGCATTTTAAGCATTTTAAACGTCGTCATTTGCTATTAAAAAAATAGCCCTCGTTAAGATTAGTTGTTAGAATGGAGAGATTATAGCTAGAATAAGATTTTAGAAGAGATAAAAGTACTTTATAATTAATTAATTTTATTAATGATTAAATTTCGGGAGAAAAAAGATTAAAAAAAAGTAATATAATTTTGTTTGCTGCTTACGTAGCGCAAACCCCGAGAGGACGCCTGCCCATAGGTTGAAAACCACTAATATAGGCTACCCCTTTTTTTACGGCATATATATTTTGACGTTTTTTTATTTGTAATGTTATCTACGGTTGAACAAACGAACCATCTTACTTTGAATGTTCGAAATACTCACGAAGACAATTTCACGCTCAAATTCAAAAACATCAAATCTTGAATATGCGAATTTTCGACAGGCTGCAGACTAAGGATGGAAAATTTAGTCCGTCTGTCTTCTTCAGGCCACTACAAGTAATAAATTTACAAAATTTACATTATTTACAATGTCCGGCGTGCATCTACTGTTGTTGGAAAGCAGACGACGGCCGCGACGCGACTCTTAGCCCTCCGCATTAACAAGGCGGCTCAATGTCATTTTCTCGCAAGGCACTCGCTCAGTTCTCTGCTGATGAGATGCTGAATTGAAGGATTTAAGGGGCCTTGTAGGTTCATAAGAACTGAACCACGGGCTATTTCGTGCTGGATTGTCAGTGGATTTCGCGGCCGTCGTCTGCTGTCCACAACAGTAGATGCACGTCGGACATTGTAAATAATGTAAATTTTGTAAATTTATTACTTGTGGTGGCCTGAAGAAGACAGACGAACTAAATTTTCTATCCTTAGTCAGCAGCCTGTCGAAAATTTGCAGATTCGCATATTCAGGATTTGATGTTTTTGAATTTAAGCATGAAATTGTCTTCGTGCATATCTATGGTTGAGTTTCCATACCGTTCCGTCTCGAGAATCGTGCGTCATAATTAACGAATTTCAGTGCAGAAAGTCACTGATTTCGATTTGTCATGGCATGTAGCCCGATGCATGGCTCACGTGGCTGTAGTGATGCTGCTAGTCCCGTCCCTCACAATCAGTGTCTACCGGCAGCATTGACTTTTCCCTGAGAAAGGTACTTTGTCGAAAGTGCAACTTTGTTTTTTTCCTATGTTGTTTTATTCTTTCATAATTAAATTGGGGGTGGGATTCGCATGCAATAGGATGAGGAGTGTGAAACTTGAAATTTAGAGTCGAGTTTGGCTTTGTCGTGTAAACTTGACTCGATCAGAAATCAAATTTTTCAAATTTCAAGAGTGTTTTAAAAAATCCTTTTTAGTTGCCGTTTCGCAAATATCCACTACCTGTAAATTTTTGCATTCAGTTCTTGTAATGCTTGTTGCCCTGTAGGATTAAAACTCTTTAGATCTGCCGAGCCTTGCAACCCATCTGCGCATGTCCGAGCACAGAGAGTTCTAAACGGTGTTACGGCGATAGCCAACCATCTCTTTTCCACCAGTCTTCGTCGTGTCAACAACGGCTCGCTGTTTCCCGCTTTTTCTTCACTCCTTTGTACCTTCACCAAAAGACCTTAGCCGAAAGACCCGATTGCTGCTTCTAGCTGCTTTGCCGCTGGACTCCCTGCTTTGAAGCTTTCGCCGAAAGATGGCTGCCTCGTCGCTTGAGACCGAAAGATGCTCATCTTGGGTTGACTTTTACCGAAAATATATGCCTTCCTTCGCCGAAGAATTCATCGTTTCACGTCATCGAAGTGGTCCGTGTTTTCCTTCACCGCACCGAAAGTCCACTTTGCTGCTCCCGTATCGCCAGCGTCAAGTGTCAAGCATTCCGTAGATAGCTCGCCTGTACGAGTCGACCGCTTTTCTGCCGCTCACCCCCACTGTTACCTCAGCATTGACTGTTTAGGATGGACTTTTTTCTCTCTCTCTTTCACCCTAAATTTCTGCACACAAGGGGAGATTCTATACTCAGTGCTGTATGCTCTCTGTCGTTCTCCTCCAAGCTGCCTCGACTTCGTCTTTGCAAACGGCAACCTTGCAAATTTTCCCCTTGCTTGAACCAAATTTCCACACGAAATGTAAATTCCACACGACCTGCTGCAGCCGTTGCTGCTTGTCTTCAACTCATCACCCAGCCTCTACTAAACGCTGCCTGGCTTCCGTTCCTTCAGGCCTGCTGTCTCTCACCTTCGCTCTGTCTGACCTGCTACCCCTCACTCCTGCTCCGTCAGACCCGCTGCCCCTCACCGGCCTTCGCTGCAGCTTCAAGCCTTCACTCCTTGCTGCCCTCTCCAACCGTTTTTCACGGCTCTGCCAGCTCTTGCAGCAAGTGTCGTCGTTCGTTTTCTGGAGCGCTACTAATCGTTGCCGCCATTCAGACCTCTAGTTACCAACCATCTTTCTTCGCTCTGTTCCTTCTATCATCAAGCTGTTGCTATAGGTGCAGATTCACAATTTTTTGATCTCGCCATTGGCTGGTAGAGCATAATTTTTTGTCGCCAACTGTAAAACTTTTGTCGCTAAATTAAAAAGTTCTTAAGACACTGGAAGCCAGTAACCAATAAAAAAATTCCATTCAATCTACATGCGGTGATCAACGCAATTACAAGTGTCTTATAAATTCTGGTATTTTCACTAGCCTTGAAGGAACACAGGTTTTGAAAACTTGTTTGAAAATAAAGAAATCCTTCCTATCCGTAACATTTCTTGGCTTAACTTCTGAAACGAATAGCTATAGCTTGGGATCAAGTCCATCGGAAAGCTGATGAAAAAGCCTTATAAAATTTACCAACAAAAAGAGAAAATTTCAGCCCTATTTATCATCCTCCAATCCACCGGCCAAATTGGATATTGGACAAATATGTTAATCGCCAACGTGCCTAATTTAATCGCCAACTGGCTAGTGGCTGGTGGATTTCTGCACCCACAGCTGTTGCCGTCGCTGCCTTCTGTCCTTATCAGACCGTTATTTGCAGCTCTGCCATCCCACCGACCGTCATTCATTGTTCTGCCGACCCCAACCCGCCATGGCTCATTGCACCTCGCCGAGCTTTGTCGGTGTTTTCAGGAGAGAAACATCGTTTCCGCCATACTGCCAGTCGTCATCGAGTATCACTGGCTGCTGGTAACCCTCGTCCATTGAAGCCTGCTGAGCTTCGCCTTCCATCGTTGCAGCTATTATGGACCTGCGTCCTTCTTGACCTGTTTTCCTCACCAGCCTGAATTGCAGCTCCTCCGCCTGCTGTACCTCAATAACTCACCGTTGCAACTCTGCAATCCTTCTCTCATCGCTGGCTGCTGACCCTCACCAATCATCATTGCAGCTCTTTCTGACCTGCGTCCTTCTTGACCTGCCATCCCTCGCCAGCCTGAATTGTAGCTCCTCAGCCTGCCATCCCTCCACAACCTATCTCGCCAGCTCTGTTATCCTTCTCTCGCCGCTGCCTGCTGTCTCTCACCAATCATCGTCAGACCTGTGTTCTTTTCAACCTGCAGCCCCTCACCAACTAATTCTGCAGCTTCATTCCTTCATCCTCCGCTTCATGCTATCCCTCAACAACTTTCCCTGGCTGCTCTGCTTACCGTCACCCGTCGTTGCCTGCTGTCCATCGGCGACATTTGTTGCAGCTCTTCTGGACCTGCGTCCTTCTCGGTTTGCTGTCCTTCGCATGACAGAATTTCAACCTCTTGCCTTTGTCCTTCATAGCCTGCTGCCCTTCAGCAACATTCTTGGCACTTTTGCAAACCTTTACTTGCCGCTACCTGCAGTACCTCACTGACCATCATTGTAGCTCTTTCAGACCTACATCCTTCTTGACCTGGATGATCTGGTAGTTTGCCAATACCGACGTCTTCCTTTCCAACACGAAAGGCCGAAAGGCTCATTGTTTTACTTGGTAACACAGAAATTAAATAAACATGGTACGCTATCAAGGGACGATCAAGGGACAATTTTGGTAAATAGTGTACCATGTCTTCCTTTCCTGCGAGCGGAAATGAATAAGCTCCCCGTCATTAAATCACACAAGCGACCCTGGTTCCACTGCAGAGCTATTGAAAGGGCTACACGTTCACCTTTTCGACTCGCCCTTAAAAAAAACCCACCTTTTTTCTCACCACCCTCTTCGAAACTGGACTTCCTCAATTGGTCTGGAGGACATGAACACCGTGTCACTCCTACCCGACTCATTCGTGGATCTCCAGTTTCCCCCTCCAATCCTTTCCACCTTTTGGACACTTTTACAGGCGACATTTTCCAAATTTAATCCACACTGTTCTGTTTCGACTCACCTTCATTCAACCAATTACGAGTTCCGCCATCCCCCCCAAAAAAATCAGAATGTATGAGTGGAAAAAGCACAATCCACTTCAGTCGTCTTCAAACAACATTTGGACCATCATCAACTTGGACACTCCTGCTCCATTGTCCGCATCTGGAAGTTTCATCACAGCATCCTCCACCTTCAGAACATCTATCATCAAATTGCTCCATCATCAATTAAGGTAACCCCCCCCCCTCCTCTAAAATTTTTAGGATAAAAACTCGCCCTCGTTCCCTGAGCCTTCCTGGTGTTTCAATTGGAATGTCATCCCCATTGCAGACTGCCTCAGTGACATACAAAGCTACCGAGTCCATATCCAGGGGATGCCAGCTCGCAACCCTTGGATAGCCGTCGTGTGGTGCCCGCCGCCATATGTGATGGGTTCTTCTGTAAATGCATAAATTTACAGGTAGTGGATATTTTCGAAACGGCAACTGGAAAGCCTAATTTTTCCAGGGAGGTCAAAATTCTATTGCCGTATTGCCCAAACGAAAGTATACACTATGTTTACCCATCCAGCCTCCCCTTTTAAGTCACCACCATGACAGATCAAGAGGAAAAGAGATGGCTGGCTATCTCCGTAACACCATTTAGGAGGGTCTGTGCTCGGACATGAGTAGATAGGTTGCGAGGCTAGGCAGATCTAAAGAGCTTTAATCCTCCTTGGAAACAAGCATTACAGGAATTGAATGCAAAAATTTACTGGTAGTGTTCATTTAGGCAACAGAAACCGATTTTGACTTCCCCGGAAAAATTAGACCCCCTCCCCCAATTGCTGCAAAGTTGTCGTCTTTACTTGCATTCTATACAGTTGTTGATTTTAAAATGTGGAATATGTTGTATAGTTAACACTATTTCAGTTTTTGTATGCATAAGTACTGTCATGTCGTGGGTACTAGTGTTTTTCATACAGGAAAATTGATTTAATTAGTTTAGCATATGGTACTTCAAAACACGAACTCAAATCTTAATTCAATACTGTTCCTCCAAACTCACTCACACACCCCTAGCAACGTAACATTTTATTACGACAGATACAAATAGCCGATAAAAATGGTATAGTCTGTTAGTTTGCATAAATGCTAATACATTCCGATTATATTTGTTTGCAGCTGAAGATCTTAGCG
>JAHWFP010204264.1:0-11741 GCA_023313725.1 Lithobius niger
ACCGAAGAGAGGACCTTTTGGACTTTGGGGGAGCTAGTAAATTTGTAACGTCATGCACCAAACGGGGTGGAAGGCAAAAAATAATCTAGCTGTCAGACTAATTTGCAACCAATTTGCAAACACCGTCTCCCTCGGTAGCGGGGGGGGGGGGGGGGGAGGGTGTAAAATGGAAATAAACGTCTTTATTGTTTCTATTAAAAAGGGGAGAAAATAAATACTTATGTTAAGCCCTTTCATACACTACGTTTAAAGGCCTGGAAAAGAAATTGTTTATGTACTAAAATCGTGTGTTAAAGTTTTAACGAGATTACACAATAATAATCGTTTGGTTTCGCAGCGCTTGCACTATGTAAACAACGCAAACAGAATAGGAGTTATATGATGACGAATTAACAACTTTATTGGGAAACCAAATAATAAAAAAACATAATGCAATGCAGCTATGCGTTGATCAAACAAGTCGCTGAAATAACCAAACATTTTATGGCTAAAACACCGGCCAGTTACGTACTCAAAATTCCGGTTGGTGGTGGTCGTCTGTTGGACTGGTACCGAAGCGGTGTTTGCTGTATAACAACTGCAAGCAAACCCGTAGGCCTACTGCTTGAACACTTGTCCTCGTAAATAATAAACAATCGTAAGCATCGAAAAATAGCTGGCGCAGACGTTGAGACCAAAGAAGAACAATTGAGACGTTTCACGCTATTATCAGCCGCCGGGGTAGTGCATAGAAGCCGTACTTACACATTACCATGGTTACTATTTTGAGCTAGCGCTGGCCGTCCGGCGTCTAGTTCTCATTTTCAGTTATATTGTCGAATACACACGAACACACTTTTTACGTTCGGAGCGGTCCGACTTTCGTTTTATAATTAGTGTTCATTAGTTTGTTAGCCCCGAGTTGCGTCGATTCATTAGATCGAAAACGGCGGTTATGTTGGATCCACAGATCACAGAAATACGTGACGTCAGAGGGCCGCCTACACATAGAGTGTGACGTCACAAGAGCTCTTTCACACAATATGCAAAAAGTGTCGGAATAGACCGGTGTGACCTGGGGTGCCTTCGAAAATTGACCCAGCTGCCAGGAGTAACTCAAAATCTTGCGAACGCGTGTATTAACTCGTGTATACTAATGCTTGATCTGCCTTGATACAGCTTGACCTAACGAGATCGCGTGTACAAATCCTAGCAGAAGAGTAACTGGAGTTAGGACCCAACTAACCTTAGTCGCCGAGGAAGGTTTATAGGGTCATTTACTGCTATTTCAAAACATGGCCGCATTAGGTGCGGATGTGTGCGGCACGAGATGAGCTGTAAACTTACATAAACAATGGCAAATAGCCTAGCATTTTTAAGTGGAGAGTTTGTAATAAATCAGGTAAAGCTAAGGAAATGACTGGTGAGCAAAAAATCGTTTTCAGTTGTATGTAACAGTAGCTAGAAACGTATTTGTAATGAGACTTAACAGATGTTGCAGCAATGGTTCCGTGCTGTTGCTCAGCTGGCCTTTAGTTTATTTGGCATTGCTTAACAAAGAGCATATAAATGTTCGTTTATATTGGACTATTCCAACTTAATACGTATGACTGTTTTAAAGTTTTAGGACTTAGGGTCAATTTCGTTCTATGCTTAATTGGCAAAAATAATTGACTAATTAAGGAACAGTGATTAAAAGTATTATTCGAACTCTTATCTTTTTAATTCTTGGCATTATTTTCTATCTTGCTTTTAATTGTTAAAAGCATAACCATAATTTGACTGGATTGCGTTTAATCCCCAGGAATTTTGGATTAGCAAAATTGTTTTACGTATTAATTTTTGTAGGCTCAGTAAAGGGACCAGAATTCATAAAAAAAAAAAGGATACAGTCCGTTGCCGATTGTGCCTGATCTTCCCTTTTCCCTTCTCTATCTTTCGAAAAGTGGTTTCGTCAAGTTGACAAATTTCAGGGCAATCGGAATAGTTAATGTTGAAATGCTTTATTGCAATGACGAAGTCTGATGTGACTGACGTTCATAACGTGCCGTGGGTTACATGTCAACTGCTCGCAAAGCTACGACGTGAGGCAGTGATGCATGTTGCATGGGTTCCGTGGTCCGAGCGCACAAGCAAATTTCGCATGTTTGAGCGCACGCAACCATAATGAACTGTGCATCGAACGCACAGGCCGCATATAACTTATTTTACACAGACCTTCCAGATCCCAAAAAAATGATGACGTTAAATTTTCCGTATTTTTCCAAATTTCCTGCCTCACTGCTGTCGCGCTCGCTGCGGCTAATTACATAACATCAGAAACCCGCACGCAAAAACTTGTCGGATCCGGACGTCCATGTAAAAAAAGTTATTTGCTTGCCCGGACGCCATGTAAAGAACTCCACCGCCTGACGACGTTTTTCTCCATTTCGTATTGTCATTGTCTGTACTTCGTGTCAGTCATTGCTAAGTCTTGATAATAATCAGCTGAAACCATTTCGTTACTTTTGCTGTAGAATTAAGTATTGTATAAAGAATACAATATATTATTACATGATACTTAACTTTTAGAGTACAAAACTTGTATTTTAACTTGTGGAATTTTTTTTAATACGCTGTTGTTAAGTTATTTTGATGAAAAATAAAGACACTGCTGACAATGTGTTAAACAAGGTATTTTTTTTATTTACCCTAAGCATATAAGTACGATGAAACATCGACTGAAGGGGGGGGGGGGGGCCGCGAAACGCAACTTTAAATGTTTGAGCCAAAAGCATAAAAACAAACTTGGTTTACGACTTGCCTTGTCAAACTTCACCACACTGCAATTATGACATGGGTCAAAATTCTGGGGCAAGGGAAGATTTTGGTAACCGTCGTCCATAAACATTTTCCTAATAAGATAGTTGCATGGTGTGCATCACTTGTAGGTAAATTTCCCGATTTACTTTCCCTAGTCTTGGAATTCGGCGCAAGCACGTTTTGGTGATGAAGAAAAATCCAAGAGGACACTACAATGCGATTTGAAGGTAAGGTCCCCACATTATTTGTGCCAGTGGAAATGACGTGCGATCCGCTACGATCATTTTACATGACGAAGTTTCCGTGATGTGCAACAAGATAACATATGTTAGTCCATTGACTGGGGAAAAAAAATGGTTTCTTCTCTTTTTTTTTAAAGAAATTCTTACCCTCAAGCTGTGCGACAAGCTGTTCCTCCGACAAGCTAACCCATTTTTGGGGGGTCATAACTGGGTGCCTGGGGAACTTGTCGGGAGTGATCAGGGGTGTGAAATAAATCTAGTGGTTTAGAAGACAGGTAAAAATTAGGGATGTGCAAAACTCGAAATTTCGAGTCGAGTTCGAGTTTGACTTCGTTGTGTAAGCTCGACTCGATCCTAAAACTTTAAACTCGAAATTTTCGAGTTTCGAGTTTTACGGAGCATCGCGATGGGAATCTCGTTACTCCTTTTTGCTTCTGTCACTCAGTCTGAGACGTTCTCACTTCTACAACCTTTAGTTTGGGACAGAGGAGATCTATGTTGAGTTTTAGCAAAAAAGATCGCAGTATCTTCAACAAATTGCAACTAAACTTACCACATTTACTTAAGTTTTGTAAAAAAAATGCTTAAAAACTGTGGAATATTTCTTGTAGCTATACAGTGACTGTCATGTATGTAGTGTATGTAGTTTTGATACAGGAAAAACTAATTTATTTGGTTCAGCGTTTGCATGGTTCCCACCAAAATACTGAAAGAATTCCCCCTGAGTTTTCCAGGTTTTCAGAGTAGTTGAGGTCAATTTCCAGGTTTTGTACTGTTAATTTTTGGAAGGAAATTTTTTTCACAGATGGGTTAACAGTTTTACTTGATTCTATGGCTAACATGTTGCAAGAAATCAGGTCTATTTATTGAACTTTTAGGTTTCAACACAAAAGTATTAAGATATAATTTTTACCACAATGTCTTAACATACTGTGTTTAATGCACTTTGGCCTTGGCCCAAAAACCTGGCTTTGCTTTTCTCCCGGAGTTTTCCAGGATTTTTTGTGAAAAATCATAGAATTCCCCGAGTTATTCTTAGTTTATAAAAACATACTCAAAACTCGAACTCGACTCGAAACTCGATACTCAACCCCCAACTCGACTCGAACTCGACTCGACTTGAAAAAGTTGTGATCGCACACCCCTAGTAAAAATGGGTCCCGACACTTTGTCTCATTTTAATAAACCAGCATAACTAATCGGACCTTCATGGGAATAATTCAAGGTCTGGATGAAGGGAGTGCCCTCGACATTCTGTGCCATTTAAAAAAATCGGCCTAGCTTGTCGGCGGTGGACCTTGATGAGAATGATCGATTCCTTTTGTGTTAGGCTACATAATGTTCCTGCCTCGCTCGCGCTGCCATGCTCGCTGCGGCTGTACATATAACATCAGAAACCGCATCTAATCACACAACCACAACTTATAAAAACTAGGTTTCAATGTCGACGGTGGTATTGACATTCTAACCCATTTTCTAAACGTGGCGTAGCTTGTCGCTGGTGCACCTTGACGGTAGCGAATCAAGAATAAAAACTGGTCTTAACGTCGAGTGAGTTCCCGGCATCCTGTACCATCTTCAAAAAGTGACGTAGCCTGTCGGTCGTGAAACTTGAAAGGAGCTATCCTAGGATGGCCTGAAATGACAGTTACCCAGCTTGTCGTTGAGGGGCTTTGTTAGTTGCAAACCTAGTCCATGACCTTCATCTTCCCATCTTGACATAGTTCTCGTGGATTCGGTATGTGCAGGATATTGCCCATTGGGTGATAAATCTGATACAGTTCACCAGGGATGGTCTAAATATTACTTCTATTATTACATGTTTTTAGGCTTACATCCGTGTGATACGCTTAAAAGGGCGCAACTTCTTACTCTAGTTGAGCATCCTGCGGTGAACTAGATATTGCAACATTTACATAGGTTACATAGGAGTGAATATAGAATAAGAAAATGAATGCCTCTGCAACATTTACAAGCGTTTAAAGTAATGTTGCAAAATTGAATCAGGCAGGAAAGTCAACTGGGAGGACTAACTGTTATATAACCGGTATTAAACGGTATTATTCCCTCCTATACTGAATCGATTCCCTTTTCATAAAGTTAAGATTCGTGCAATATCAGGACTTAAAATATAGGGGGTGGGTTGATAAACATAATAGCAGCACAGTGAAAATTGTAAACTAAAACTCCTTTATATTTGGTGCTTATTATGGATTATATTTCACTGTGATAAAGGGACCGAGACTCGAACCAACGAACTCTGGATCACAAGTCAGATGCAATCTGTGAGTCATCTCTCCAAGGTCATGATAAAGACTTCCTGAACCCGCTAGGAAGGATATGTATAGTCATAGGCATGACGTCATTAGGCAGAGGCAACGTTGCTGCCATTAAAGGAAAGGGATTAAACGAAAGGCAAAAGCTCAATAATCAGGTATACTCGTCCTCTCCCCCTCTTTCAATCCTCCCAACCAAAATTATTTTCGGTTCTGAATTTCCGTAGTAATACCATGCGTGATTTTAGTTCGTCATTATTGATGCTCACGTGTCATTCTTAGCTGTTCCCATTGTTGGCTCCATTGTAGTTCTTTGTTGACTACCAATCTTTTCAGCTAATTTCGTTACTTATCAACAAACCTTACTGAAGTGTAAACTCAAGGTGGCTGAATGGTTAGAAACACTTTCTCATAAGCCAAAGGTCCCAATTTGATCCAAGCATCGACCCACCCCTGTGTATGCAGGAAGAGAAGACCCCCGGAAATGCACCCGTGCTCGTATCGATTGAGGTACGTAAAAGATGGTAGAAAACTTGTTCCCATCCGTCCCGAGATAATCTTAGCAGTTGAAAAGGAAATATTTCGACTATTTATCTTTATTTTTGTCCTCTTACAGTCTGTGCAGATCTACGTAGGGCCATATTTTTTTAGCACATTGAACCATTTTGTGTATACTCTGCTACCTTGGTTACAAGTGTAAATGTTCTTTGGTTTTTTTTTAATGGTTAAGTTCGAAGTCAGTTGCCACGCTACAAGATTAATGCCATAATGATCTCTGGCAAAAGGCATTACTGTCTGTTAATACATCACACTGTGGTTAGACAGCTACTTTCCTCATTTTCACATTTCTTCCTTTTTTTGTCAAAACTAATGTTTCAAACAAATTATTTTTTTAAAAAGTGTATCTAAAGTATTGCAGTTCTCCACACTTTACAAACCTGAACGTCATTCATTTATGCCCGTATTATGACGTCATTGGCGTAATATCAATTTAGCAACCCCAAGCAATTGTGCACGTTAGTTTTATCTGTATCTTTAACAAGTGGTAGAGCTTGTCAATCATCCTATTGTTATTTAAAATTATCATCGCTTTATCTATGTCTTTGTTACTTATCAGCTTTAGTTTGCGAGTCTCACTCTTCTCACAACACTATCTGTAGTAACAATCATGTGGATCTTATTAATTACTTCAAACGTTCTAAGAATCAAGAAGTCCTGGCTAACTTCCGATGAAAGATGGTATAGTTTTGGATAAGAGCAAGTCTGATATTAGAAGAAATCTAACATCTCGAAGAATTCAAGAACATATAAAAATCCACAAAGGCAACAATGAACAATGACTTCAGTCAGTTTGAACCATTTAGTCATCGTGCTATAATTCAGGACTTACCCAATGAAATTCTAGAACATATTTTTAGTTTCTTAAATATAAAAGAACATATCAGAACTGAACTTGTATACAGGAGGTGGAGAGATATTGGAGCAAATGGGCTGTGGAATTACCCAACTAAACTAGACTTTTGTGCCATTAGTAAATTGGAATTGGAAGGCATCCGTATAACAGATGACGTTGTGTTAGCCATTTTGTCTCGTTGCGGTAGGAGTGTGAGACACGTGAAAGTATCATTGGTGCAGATCGATGAGTACTGGCTGAAGTCCTTATCATGTAAAGTACTCGACATAATAGGAGACTACTGCCCAAATCTCATAGAAATCAGGTTGGTTGAACTAGAAGACGAGTGTCTCGGCTACCTCAAAAATTTAGCCCAAAGATGCTCAAAGTTGAAGAAGGTTTTTATAGATTATGCTCCACGGTTAAATGATGACATTCTCACTACTTTCCTACAGCATTGCCATTCATTAGATTATTTGCATCTGAGAGGCACTAAACAAGTTACTGGTAACTTTATAGATTCATTGAAAACGGACTTGAAAGGATTCTATTTTTCAAACGGTTTTCTTAATAGTAAAGATGTTCTTGAAAAACTCATGAAAAGATGTCATCATATAGCAGAATTGGGTGTAACCAGCTGACCGAGTCATCACCCTCCACTTTCAACGTTTAAGATGGTATTGCACCACTACAATAATACATTAAAAAACTTATCGTTAACACGATATTCAATGAAACCAAGTGAATGGTATTGCATCCCTGACCTGATACCTCAGTTAGAAGTGCTTTCATTGCCAAATGTTGCAGGAGTCGATGACCATTTCATGAAAATGTTGGCAGCAAAATGCCTGAAACTTAGGTCCTTGAACGTCTCAGGTACAAAAGTTACTGACGCTGGAATTGTAGCACTTGCAACGGCCCCATCTTTGACAGAGTTGAATTTGGGTTTTAAGAGAGAAACTGATGAAGGGATAAAAAGTTTGGCAACTCAAGGAATATTGGAAAAGTTTGCGTTTTTTACCACTTCCCCTTTTAGAAGAAAGCAGGAAGAAAGTTGCATTTCCCTTGTAAAGTGTTGTCCAAACCTTCGTGTTCTAATGCTAGAAGGTGAAAATATCACTAACCGATTGGTTGGTAAAATCAACTCTTCTTTGGAAAGCTGTTTTTTGAAAGGTCCAGTTTGTCTGTACGTTCTGGGTACAAATATCACAAGATACGTAAAATGCAGCCACAAATTGAAATTGTTCTTTTCATTCCCAGAACGTGATGTCTTCTCTTCCGAATTAAGTTTTAGGGAGTAAAAAAAAAACGTAATAATGGTATTATATTAACTTACACAGTTCGTATTTAAATTTAATGCTGCCCAACTCTCTAGAATTCCCAATCATTACAAAGTGACAATTTGTTTAACGGCTATACCTCTCGAAATATACGAAGTATGTAGCAAAACTAAATTACATCTAGCGGAAAATGTGAAGAGACTTTTTGTTGTTGAAGATCGTTATTTGACCTCCAAAAACGTAGAAAGCGTGATCTCTTTGCTTCTTAGATTTACTTAGTTCCTTGCTTCCTTCAGTTTACACATAAAAAGGGACTAAACTGAGAGAAGTTGAATGCTTCCCACTTTCGCTTTCCGACTCTATTCTCAACGAACAAACAGCATTACAGACATTTGGATAATTGACTAACTCATGTTTACTGACTAGCTGGTCGCATCTACTTACAAAAATTTTTTGTCAACGATCAAAGAAAAGGCCGGGTGAGAAAGCAGTTGGTGAACTCGGCAATCTTTGTACTTGTTTTATCCATCAGAAACACTCTCTACACTGCAATGATGCCAGCAGAGTGAGCGAATCAAGTGACATTTTGTTGAAACCTTTAAGAAGTAAATTTTATTGGACCCCAATCTAGGGTTTCTTTTGTTGGATTATTTCGCCGTTTAAACAACCCGAAATCCGCAGATGACCACAAGGTTTCACAAGGTAATTTCCTTTTACGCTCAAGATATATCCATTTTTTAACCTTACTTTACCTGGAACTTTACCCGCCAAGGAAAGAAAACCTTTCTGATGAACTTCTGCAATAATCCTTGACCGGAATCCAACCCAGCCAGCTGGAGTCCCGTCGGAAAACTAGAGGCCTTAGTTGGAAACTTTAACATGACATAGGCAACCCAATACATTTTAACACCCCACTCCTCGCTGCTGCCTTGCAGCTGCAGCCCCATTCTGGTCTGTCCACGTCTAACCATGCCACTTGTCACACTAACTACACGTTTCCTTCCAAAAAACTAAATTGCTCTTTGCTCACTACGCGCAGCTTATATGCTAACTTACACGTTTTCCACTTGCTCTGGGCAGCTAACACACTTGACCAAATCTTTGTGACTGAGACTTGGCTTAACGACACCATTCCAGATGCATTGGTACTTAACCCTTTCCTAATCAACCTTTTCCTTCACCTTTTCCTAACCCTTTCCTAATCAACCTTTTCCTTCGCCTTTTCCTAACCCTTTGCCGTACGGCTACAGCTGACAAGTCAGTGAAAAAAACAGAGTCCAAATGTACACCCAAGCTATGTGAGGGGACCCTGGGGACCTCGAGCATAGCAGGCAAGCACAGCCCAGTGGTTAGCGTCATCGTCTCCAAACCAACTGAGTACCAGCTCGAATCCCACAACTCACAGAATTACATAAACTCAAAAAAAAAAATGGTAGGATGTCATAGTTACCATTAAAGGGCCTTCCCTTTGAAGTCATTGTTTTGAGGGTGTTGAAGTCGGGAACTGTAGGGAACTGTCTTCTATTCGGAGGAAAAAAACTTTCTACCTGGCATTGCTTGCGGGCCAACGGTTCTCACTTAAATATAGTCACTTAAATATGAGACTTATTTCGCTTCAAAAATCTTATTCTCAGTTCGTAAAGAATCTTACCATTGAACTTGAAAAAAAAAAAATCCTGGGGGAATCAAATCCCTGGCCCTCTTCCGCTTTTACCGCTTTAAATTAAAATCTTCTCGTACTCTCCCCCTCCCCCACTCCCCCTTAAAGTACTAGGAAACATAATGACTTTTCCGTTTGAAGTGCTGAAGCTTTTAACTCTCACCAGCTCTTCGTCTTCCACTTTTTTTCGCCCTCTCCATGCTCATTGTGCTATTGCTGTCTGTACTGATGTTGTGTTTGAGGTGGCAGACACCTGTAAAGCTCTGCGCAGACTCAACCCAAGCTTCTCTGTGGACCCTGTCTGTTTCTCTTCCTTTTTTCTACCAGAAAATTGGTGACCAAATTGCGTTCGCTCTTCACATTATTTTTTCACTTTCCCTCTCCATGGGTGTTTTACCCCTTATTTGGCCCACTGGGTCTGTGATACCTCTATTTAAAAAAAGGAATGCCTCTGACCCACAAAATTATCGACCTCCTTAACGGTTTTACCTAGTAAAATTATGGAATTCATGATTAAAGAATGAATGACGGAACATAGAAATGCTTTCAATCTAAATAATTATGACCAATGTGGGTTCCTGCCCGTCCGATCCACGGTCCACCAACTACTTGTGGGACTTGATAAATGGTCTGAGGAGCTTCTCTTGGGTATCCAGACATACATCATTCTTTTCCGCCTTAAAAAAAAACATTTGAGTCTGTTTTCATTCAAAATTGTTATTAAAACTGTATTCTATTGGTTTCCACGGAAATCCTTTGGCTTGGATTTCTGCTTTGTTGAGTAGACGTACTCAGCGTGTTATTGTTGAGGGAGAGTTCTCCTCGCGTGCAGATATCATCAGTGGTGTTCTACAGGGCTCCGTCTTGGGGCTACTTTTGTTTATTACTTTTCTCAGCGATCTTACTTGCAATGGAAATTCTGTCTCCTTGGAAACCTTAAACTGCACTCCTCTGTTATTTCACCGGAAGATGCATCTTGTCTGCAGTCCAGTATCGACTTTATTTTTGATTGGTCTCTTAATGGCAGCTTACTCTCTCCTCTGATAAGTGTCATAGTTTCGCTATTGGTGGATCTTCCAGCAGCCCTAATTATTTTCTGGGTGATTCCTGCCTGAGGGAAACTTTTGGCAGTTTCCGCAATCTTGGTGTCTGGGTTCAGAGCGATTTGAAATTCACCACTCACTGTATTCCTATTGCTGCGGCAGCCAGCCGCAGATCAGCGATGGTTCATCGTTGTTTTAACCATCGTTGTTGGAAACCGTAACACCAGTATTTGGGTTTATAAAGTTTTTGTCAGGCCACTGCTCGAGTATGCCAGTCAGGTCTGGTTACCTAAATTCCTTAAGGATATTTATCGGATTGAAGCCATTCAAAGGAAACATACTAACGCGTTTCACGGCATGCATTCTTTGCCATACAGTCAACGACTGCGTCTTCTCAAACTGGATACACTTAAGTGTAGGGTCTTGAGGGCGGACCTGGTTCTAACTTTTAAGATTGTGCATTCCATGCTGCCTTTGGAACTACCATTTTTCGAATTTAACCTGTTAACTAAAACTCGCGGTAACTGTCTGAAGCTCGTCCCTCCGAGATTTCGTCTACATTCCAAGTGGTTCTTCTTCGCTCTGAGAGTGGTACCTGTTTGGAACTCTCTTCATGATTCATTGGTTACCGCTCCAACGCTGGATTCCTTCAAGACATGCCTAACCTCTATCATTTTCCCTTTCCTCCTGCGCACCGAGCATTATTCTTCGCAAACTTGTTTACCTGGGTCTGCAGTTAGCAGTTCAGCGACGAATCCTTGCACCTCCCTTCCGCCCCTCTACGTACGGATCAAATGAAAAAATAAATAAACTTTTTTCTGGGGGGGGGGGGGGGAATTTCGCACAACCCCCTTTCAGCCCCCTTTCAGCCCCCTTTTAACGCCCCTTTAGCATGCAGAAGAATGACTCCAGACCGGAGGCATGTTTTAAAATACTTATCTGATACGTTTTTTTGTATTTTTGTTACAAAACTTTTTTTTATTGAAGTTATCTTCACCTCCCCCCCCCCCTACACATAGTCCACTTTTTGCCGAATTTCAGCAACACATCTAGTGGCATACTGGGA
>JAHWFP010204282.1:0-12455 GCA_023313725.1 Lithobius niger
AGTAATCCTAGCTAACCATATACAGTAATCCTAGCTAACCATATACAAATGAAAAGAAGCCAGTTCGTGAAGTGAAACGATAAAATGTCTGCCGTAACACAAGACTTCTAGATTACAAAAAAAAAAAAAAAAAACAGTTCAATCACAACAGGCTTAGTGCCAGGTACTATCGATCTTTTTCTTGCGTGAATGACTGGCACAAGGTGGACCTTTCACGCCAGAGAACCGGGCAATGATCACGCTGGACATTGTAGGTCACCATTTTACGGGAATAGACGCTCAGTGGCGTGGACGTCTTTAAGTGATTTGACTAGCTTCTTCTGGCTTTCGACATGGCTCCAAACCGCAGTGGTCTATACGGATTCGTGTTGGGGCTCCCGGCCTACCTCGAACCACGGAGGGCGCCACTGTCCTAGAGACCTATAGGCGCTTATCTATACAAGCCAGGAGAATCAAGCATTACATGGCACGCCATGGAAAGACGCACTTATCTTCCATTTAAAACTACTCTCATCATGTCATGCTTCTGTGTTCCTTTCATCTAAAGCAAAAACCTCCAATATACGGCTCTGTAATTGATCAACTAGAAAAAAATAGTTACAAGACGAATGTAAAAACGTTATGAAAGAAGTTTTAAGTTTGACTTCTGAAATCTGAGAAATTCAGATTTTACCCTGAAAAATAAGAAGAATCGTAGTTTTATGAAAGTACTGCACAGAAAATCAAGGTAAACACAGAAGGTACCGGTGGGGCAGGATTTCGCTTAGTTTTTCAATGATGACGGAGAAACACTGCAGTGTTGTTATAAAAGAGTAGGGGAAGAAAACATTGAATGACTAACTTTTAATTTAATACAGTGACATAGGAAGCAAATTAAAAGTGGTACGGACTATTAATCAGTTAGTGGGTCTGGGGGAGCAATGGGAAGCTCTTCCAGGGGGATACCGGTAAGCCTCGGAAGCTAAAACAGTTTCTGCTAATACAGTGTCTGGTATACAGCAATGTCTTCTGGTGGCCACTGTTTGAATTAACGAATTTTTAAGATTTTCTTTTTTAGTTAAAATATGATCACAGCAAGGGCGGATCTAGGCATTCACGGTGGAGAGGCCTAGAACTTTTGGGAACTTTTTTTTTTCGCTTTTTGTAGTTCGCCCCACCGGCTGGGGTGCATTTTAACAACCGACAGTGAGTTTTCAATTGGTCGCACCCTCCCGCTCCCATTCAGTTTCGACCATTAGACTACTGCGTTATTAAATGTAAGATTTGGATGGAAAGGGGCAAATTTTGTCCATATAAGCTTTTAGTGAATCCGAATGACGTGAGGTCGGTGGGTAGAGCCCCAGTTGGGGCAGTTGGCTTTTATTTATTTCCAAATAAGCGTATCTTGTATCTTAACAATTAAGGTTAATCTTTACTACAGACTGTTTGTTTCTTTTATACCCTTTACCTTCTAATTTATTCTTTATTTGCGTCGTCAGTTCATTTTAGGACGTTACCTTTATGTACATATCGTGTAATAAGTAATTCATTCGCCCATTCTTCCGATTCCGGGGGGGCCCCCCCACCCTCCATAGACCCGTCACTGGTTCACAGTATCGAAGCCACCCCATTAATATTAGTGACTTACAAAACTTACTTTGAGAAAGTTGCAGCCGATTGGGTGCTGTGTTGGGCTTTCTCCAACGTTTGATATTGACCACTTGGTGAAACTTACACCAACTGAGGGGAATAAAGGTCGGTATTCCATGGATAGCGCCATGTTTTGAAGCATTTCTTTTACTTTTTTTCCCCCGAAAAGCTCCTTCTCTAGGTTAAGCTCATTGTCCTTTGTAGCGTTGGGGAATTGCGCAGAGTTTATGCTAGGGGGACAGACGCTGCTCATCAAAGGACAGCAGGAAAGCCAACAAGCATGTTACAGGGCCGATTCAAAGGGTTAACGACCGCAGCCACATAATTGTGTGTTTGGATATGAGCATTTATAAACTGTGTGCCGAAGAATCGTACGGCAAATCCCGCACCAGTCGTTTACCGCTCATACGGCCCTGTAATATACATTAAAGTTCACACATCGCATCGGACATTGTGCACTAAAACTTCATCGTAGGAAGAAACGAATCCTCCGCAATCGAGACAAGTAGAGTTTAAAACGCAAGGCTTCTCCAAATGACTTTCCACCTCTTCTCGCTATAAAAACTCAACCTTGCATTTCTCGCATTGGAACCTCGAGACCACCTTGTACTTGGCAGCCATGGTGTGATAACATGAAGACTGACGTAATTATTCACGCCTTTTATACCCACCGCTCGTATCAAATGGTCCACGTGCTAGAAAGTCACACCCCTCATCCGTAAAAAAAAAAAAAAATACGCGTAACTTGTAAAAAAAAAAAAAACCCGCAAAAAATATTCAAATAGCACGGATTTTTCATGATGAGTAACCCAACGAGTTACACACAGGACACTTTTTTTAAATGCAAAAAAATTAGGAGAGGCCTGCAGGGGGGACCGGGGGGTTGCTCAAAAGGGCCTGCTTTCTACCATTTCTTATACTACTACCAAACACCAAGATCCTTGAAACAATTTGAAGCAGCTTTAAGATTTGTATTTTCAAGACAATAATTAAAGGGTACCATCACAGTTCCTAATGAGAAGCTTTGATATTTATCAAGTGAAAGGGAACGCTGCAATTTGGTAGTCAAAGCACTTTTCATTTTAAAACAGTCATCAACAGTAACGACTGGTGCATGCAGTTTCAAATCATCTCCAAATTTTTCTTGGGAGACGGAGGATTCAGGGCAAGTTAAATCGTTTAAGAAAAGAACAAATAACAATGGTCCGAGGACGGATCCCTGTGGGACACCAGTGGCAACTGATGTAGCTTCCGAGAGTATTTGTTCAATTATCACGCGTTGAGTTCTACCAGTGATGAGAGCCTGGATCCAAAAAAGCAATTTGTCGTCAAAACCGTATTCTTTTAATTTAAAGATTAATTTTGAATGTACTACAGATTCGAATACCATTTTAAAATAAAAAAAGTAGGATGTCCGTTTTAGTGCCTCAGACCATTTGTCGAGTGCAATAAGCAGCTGGTGCACCGCAGACCGACCAGGGAGGAAACCAAATTGGTCGTTAAGGATAATTTTATGTGTATTGATGTGTTGAATCATTTTCATTCGTATAAATGCTTCCATTAACTTGCAAGGCACTACTGTTAAAGAAATGGGTCGGTAGTTTCCAGGGTTTGTAGGATTTCCCTTTTTGAAGATAGGAACCGCAATTGCTGTTTTCCAAGTTGCTGGAAGTTTGCCAGTGGAGAATGATAAAGAAAACAGGAATTGTAGCGCCCATATTATCTGTTCGCCAATCTATCTGTAGAAAAATGCGGAAAAGCCACTCGGCCCAATCGAGTAGCTAGGTTTCATTGGGACAGAGCTAGCTATCTAGCTAGCAACTACTAGCTAAGGTCAGGACTCCCATGTTATTCTCATAGGGTATAAAAACACGTCTACAGCTCGTTAGGAAAAGTTTGTGTATTTAAATTTTGTCAAACAGGTAAAGACTAGTACGGAGGAGTGCCTTTTTGTAAAATGGGGGTTGCAGCTAGAAGCACGTGGCCCTGAAGTTGTGCGTAAATGCAAAATAATTGTTGTAACCATTGTTTGTATTGTTACCCAACAGTCTATTATAACATGCTTAGGTGTTATCCGCGCACCCTTTCAGTACTTATGTACCACAACAATTCGCTGGAGTTTTAACAAATAACTATTCTTGCAATTATTGCACTGTTTGCTTCAACGACATGGGTTCTTTTCGTGTTTGTGACCGTTTTCCTGTTTTTCTGTTTGTTTCATTTTCATTAGTTACTTGTTTCTTTGTATCTGAGCGCATAGCTTTGGGCTGAGGATCAGTGAATAAAATCAATCAATCAATCAACGACATGTGGTAAATAAACTAACCTTGGTTGCTGGTTGGATACCGTTCAGTGAGTTTTATATTATGTGATATTTCAAAAGTGAAATATTATGCGATCAATGAGTTATTTTATAGTACGTGATTGCTAAGGTACGTGAATACACCATGGTAACTAAACTACGGAAGTTGCCACAGAAAAGAGACTGGGAATCTATCATTGCCGGTAAAATTTGAAACACAATGCAGATCGTGAACGTACGGTCCAGTCAATCAGGAAAAAAGTACATTTTTTCAAAGAAGCATGTCTTAGTAATGTGTCGAGTTTGATGGTTACGCAAGACACATGCTAGTGTGATGCCACCAAGTAGACGATCAGCCAAGTAGATGAGATTTATTGTGATTGAGTGAGCAATTCCAGCTTCATTGCGTGATTAAAATTAACCTCGGGAGAGGCAACTGAAGAGGAATGCGCTGATTGAGTGAGCGAAGCGAACGAAAATCAGCCTTTGTCGGCCAGTGCGCTCAAAAATGCGATTGAACAAACTTAAGCATGTGAAACATGGGCATACAATAAACCAATCCATATCAATTTAACAGCTAATTGCGCAATGGCAAATGTGAAAATTACGAATGAGAAAATTTACAGACATAAAATACCCCCAGACGACAATGGCGAAACGAATACGGTTTCAGCAAGCGAAATAGCAGAATCGTCTGCTTGTTTGGGGCTCCATTCTACTGATTCTGCTATTTCGCTTGCTGAAACCGTATTCGTTTCGCCATTGTCATTTGCCCTAGCAAGCGTAGCCTAGCTCTCATCCACAAAGCATTCTCTACTGACGAGCCCAAACAAGGGCGAAACAGTCTGTCTAGAGATCTTTGTGGGTGAGAGCTAATTGATATTAAAATACCCCCAGACAAAAAAAGCAGAGGTGATGATTAGACCGTGGGATTCATTGTATTCACAGGCCTATAAAAGTTATGATATCCACCCAAAACCAAAACTGGTGTAAAAGAAGCCGCCAAATTTCCAAAAAGGGTAGGCTTTTGAAAGTAGTGATATTATTCAATCAGGGAAAGGCCGCCAAGGTTAATTCTATTAGCCAAGTTAATCGCACCGAATAATACTTTGGACGAAAAATGGAAACTTGAAGATTGCTACTGCTAGTAGCAATCTTCTAGTTTTCATTTAACTTTCGAACTATTAGTAGGTATGATTAACTTGGCTAATAGGATTAATCTTGTTGGCCTTTCCATGGTTGAATGATATCACTACTTTCAAAGGCAGACCCTTTTTGGAAACTTGGCGGCTTCTCTTATACCAGTTTTGGTGTTGGGTGGATTTTAATTGACACATTAGAGGTTGTTAGTAAAGCTAGAGTGATCTCGGTTCGAACCACAAACTTGGTGGCAGCCATTTTAGCTCCAGCAAAAACCTGGTTCGGCATTTTCCCTTGTTGGTTTTTGGTCCGATTTAGTAAACTCTAAAATCAATAAAAGTCCTTTCCCATTGCAACACTTAGCTAAGTTAATTTTTAATGAATGTATTAATTTCGTTTATGGATAAGTGGGATCTGCCAGCAAAAAGAAAGTCGAGATACAAGCGATGGTACACATATTTTCCGAGACATGCAGCGTTTGGAATGCGTGCTATAAAACGAGGAGAATTCTGTCTTCATTTGCCTTTCACTGAACGAGCCGACAATTATTGAGGTGATTAAAGCACAAATTATGACCCTAATGATGCTTGTTACATTAATTCGCAGCTTCATTAACGCTGATTTATCGTTGGATGTTTGTGGTCTTCGTTTTGATAACGAAATTTAGAGCGAGAAAATTTTGGGCAAAGCACTAGAAACATAAACCGATAAAATAAATGCTGATCTGTCTGTCACTGATGCCCCGATAAGGTAGAACTTAACTATACGACATGTGTTATGAAGGCTGCTTCTGCATGTCTGCGACCGTTTATATAATGAAATATCATCCACGAAATGCTACAGTTAAATTGCTCTCCACAGAGTCAAGTCTGTCTTTAAAATAACCTCATCTTGAAATGCGTGCAAAACGGCAAAGTTTGAAGTTTCCACAATTTACATACACCAACGAAATCCGGTATTTGGGGTTGTGTCATGACTATTTCACTGCCTTAAACCTGCCTACATTTCACTGCATGTCCACAATCAAATCATTCGTCCCCCAAGGTTAATCCTATTAGCCATCGAATCATACTTTGCACGTTAAATGAAAACTTGAAGATTGTTACCGCTAGTAGCAATCTTCTAGTTTTCATTAAACTTTCGGAGTATTAGTAGGTGCGATTAACTTGGCTAATAGGATTAATCTTGGTGGTCTTTCCCTGGTTGGATGATATCACTACTTTCAGAAGCCGACCCTTTTTGGATACTTGGCGGCTTCTCTTATACCAGTTTTGGTGTTGGGTGGATTTTAATTGACACCTTAGGGGTTGTTAGTCAAGCTTGAGTGATCTCGGTTATGTATGTATGTATGATACTTGTGTGTGTGTGTGTGTGTGTGTACGTGTACGTGTGTGTGTGTGTTTGTGTATATGTATGTATGCACATACAATACTCCTAAAAAATCCTAAAAATCCTAAAAATTAATCCTAAAAAACGATCCTAATCCTATTAAGACCACCGGGAGTGCACCCAAGAAGACGACTTTGATGTAGGCTGATACCTTACTGCTGTGTCCAACCATTACACACGTAAACAAAATTAAAGCCAGAGCCTCAATTTCAAAACTTTTCATGCCCAATCAAAAGTACAATGATGTAAGGCTACACACTCGACTTTTTTCTTAGCTAATTTTTTTCAGTATTCTTCAGTCACATCGTCTACTCTCAGTTCCTCTTCCTACTGACGATCATTATATCACTTTTACGTTTCCAGGTCGTGAAGACTTGCATGAACTGAATTACCTGTAGAGATGTGCTAAGCACAATAAGACATTAGTATTTAAACATTTTCCAGAGATGTTTCCAAGTAGAATTCACCAATCATTAGCTGATCTATCGTGTACAAAAGTAAAAATGCTAAAAACATTAAATTACAGCAGTAAGGTTTCACGTGGACTAAACAACACTGCAGTATGTGAAACCTTACAAGAAAGTTTATTTGTGTTCCTTTGCTATTTTGTCTTCTGATCAGTTAACCTTTACCTTGAGTATCAAACGTTTTCTAATTATGTAGTGGTTCGTAGGCTCAATGGGGTAAATTAAATTAAAATTAAATATTACGTGCAAGAAGCACATATCTACTTACAGGCACAAACAATGTTGCGAGTTTAATTCCGGATTTGAACGTTGGAATTGTACCACCCCAGCAGGGTTACGCTGATGACGTCATTTGTGAAATCTGCCAAGCCCTAAGTCCACATGACGTCCGATTGTAATGTGCCATTGTCACTCCAAAATTAATACTCATTGTTAGTTGAAATAATCCTATTTGATCAATTGTTGTAACAATACATAGCTATGATTTGTCTGTGCATAATGCTTGACATCAATTGTAACGGCTCGAGCTCGCTTGGTCTTCCGCAAGGTGCTCCTAACAATTAGGTATTAACCTAAAATTCCATCCGCCACCAACTCTCCGACTCCCCGCATCCAAGGTAATTTTGGCCCTATAATTAGAATTTTCCCAATCTCCCCAATTCCCGAACTTAAATTCAAACCAGACATGCCCTGTTGCTTGTTCAGCACTGCAACCCCGTAGCTACTTAGTTTAGCAGTCAACGTATGAAATAGCCCGAAACTAACTAAACCAAATTTTCCCAAGTATGCCTAATGCTGTTGACATTCCATTTAAGGCCCTAAGCCAAGGTTATTGTCACCCTTGATTTTCAGGTGAGCCTGAGTACACGATCGCTCATATTTTACACTAAACTAACACCAAAACTGAACTACGACTACCAGCCTTGTTCCATCTGTTAAGGTTAATTTGGAATTCCCGCAACCCCTTGACAAGCACCACGGCACATTTTCAAGCAAGTCCCATAACTGTGGGGTTGGCATTGGGGCAGCTCTTACGCGTACTAAAAACCCCTACAACAATAAAAACACAACCAATGTAAAAAAAAAAAAAAAAAAAATCCTTCAAAAACAAACAACACACAATCACACGCCACGTTTCAAAGTTTCCAAGCGAATCTTTAAAAGATGAGAGTTTGGCATTTGCCACACACTCTTCCGGTTGATTATTCGTATCAGTGACTGTTCTTGGAAAAAAAGAGAACTTGAAATAGTCGGTGCCAGGCTGCCAAACTCTTAAGTTTCCTTGAATGATCATTTTTTCCGCAAAAAACGGCTTAGCAATACGACTATCAGTATCAATAATAGTATTGCCATTAACAATCATATGAGGAAGGGAAAGCCTAATTACTTTTCTTCGTTCTTGCAGATCTGGGAGACTTAATTTGGTCGCCATTTCACTGATGCTAGCGTGTCTATCGTAATTGCGTTCAATGAAACGGATTGCCCGTTTTTGAACTGCTTCAAGTTGGTTGATCTGACTGGCAAGATACGGATCCCACACATCAGCAACATACTCTAGCAAGGATCGGACGATAGCTTTGCATGCAACAAGTTTAGTAGACACAGTAAAACTTCGACGAATCCTGCTCAAAAGCGTGTTGTTTGGAAGCACGGTCTGCAAGATCACTGATATGAGTGTCCCAGTTTAGAGTGTTATTGAGAGTAATTCCCAAAATCTTCATTTCAGAAACCCTTGGAAGTGTTTCTTTTCCCACTGTGTAGGTGGCCATCAAGGTAAACCTGGCCATCTAAGGCTTTTTCGCTTCATCTTACATTATAAACCAAAGTCTCATAGCAGAAATGAAGCAACCGCAACGACGACCCCCGGACGGGGAACAATGAAAACGTGCTAGTGTGTCAATTCTTTGGCTTGAAGTTGAAACTGGGACGTTGTTGCCCTGAAAAGAAGTTGAAATTTGCACATTGTTACCTCGACTAACAATTTTCTCTGCGCGTTCATCGCAAAGGCATGTCTTAAGTGACGTCATGTACGAAGGACAGTTATTTTTTCGCACGATAATGGGAGTGGGGAAGGGCCTGAACGGGGACGCCCGTTGGTGGGGCAGTGCTTATGTTAAAGCCACTATTTGAATATGATATTGCTTTGTGGAGGGAGAGGATTGATGGTAAGGGGGAGTGTTACACAAAGAAAAATTGACGTTTGCAGTGAACGATCAGGCAGCACCGAGCAAATACTGGGAAACAACCACGGGTCAAACAAATCCCCGGACGAAGCCGGATACGATGCTAGTCTACTACATACACCACAAAAACAAAATAACTTATTGGTAAAAGCATTACAGACATAAGAAGCTGCATTTTTTAACTGGCAGAGGGCGGCAGTGATTATGTATTGCTCAGAACGATTTTAAAACACCACATGTGGGCTGGACTATAAAAAAAAGAGGGTGAACTAGGTAAGCACGGTTTTTTTTAAAGGTAGTGTAGAAACAGAACTGAACCGATCAATTAAAATCATTGTTTGGACACTATGGGAGATATCTAGAACAGTTCTATAGAACTATTGTTGCTGTTTGATCAACACAAATTTTCAAACTGATGGCAGATGTACTACGGTTGACCTGGCCACCATTAGTCCAAAAAAGCTAGTCTCATCCAGTCAATGATTCGAATGGCGTAATAGCAAATAAATTAAGTCTGGATTAAAACCAGCAGCTACGTTACAACTTATAGACATATCTAAGCTGCAATTTACTGTAGCGTTTTTTATTTTTTATTTTCTATTCTGCAAGTTATCTGGCGCTTGTATGCGATATTGCTGGTGGCATTGCGCTTCTTCCGCTGCAGTGGTGAGGTCGTGAGACTTTTCACTGTGTATGTTTGTTAGAATGTAATTTGTGGTATTTTGTCTCTAGTCATTCTGCTTGTGACCGATGGAGAGCTGGACAGCACCATGACACTGTGTAGCAGCACTGATAGATTCGTGTAAAAATTGTTTTATAGAATATTTACGCAGAATTGTTGTATACACTTGTTATACAAATATATTGCGCAGATTTTACTCTGATTAGCTTTAAGTACTAAGTACTATAGTAAAAAGCATGGCTTCGGGACTTACTGCTCTGAGTAAAGACTCAAAGACTCTTCCCTCTTCACCGTTGTTCTCCTTTGCGATTACTGTCAGCCCTATCCACCCAAAACCTAATAAATCTAAAGACCAGCGTTGATTGTTCAAGACCTTGTTGCTTGAAATATTTGGTTGCAATTTGGAAAAGAAATGAAATTTAAATTCGCTGGTGGCGAATTTCAAAACCTTCCCTCGCATTTGTCCTGACCCCTACAACTCTCAAACCAACAAAACGACCATGCCCGGATCACCATGCATCCGTGTGCCAAAATTCAGCTACGTAGGCCTTCTCAATTTTGCGTTAGCCGTGTGCAAAAAGTCTATGGGATTTAATATGGGAAAAATCTTATTAGCTAGCTAGCTAGCTAGACAGTAACATAAAAACAACGTCATTAACGCATCTTTTTCTCTATGATTGGTGCACACTCATCCTTTAAATTTTAGTTTTTCTTAATCTCTTACCCTTTCCGTTACATTTTCCACAATTTGAAACATTTCTGCGCATTGGGATTTATCCTCAACATGCCAAACTAAGCTTTCAGTTGCTTACAGTTAACAGACACATGTCTGCTAGTGAGCCGCCGTTTTATCTTTAACAATCAATTTTTTAACAATCGGATGTCTACAATGAAATGATCTACTGTTACTTGGCGGCGACACACTAGCATGTGCCAAGATTAATCCGGCTCACAAAAACAACAAATCCCACTAAGAGACTGTGAGTCTTTCATCGCAAAAAGAATTGGAAATAAAATGCCGATCGTGAGCATAGGGTCCAATCAAGTAGGAAAAAAAGTAATTTTTTAAAAATAAGTGTGTTTTAGTAATGTGCCAAGTTTGCTGGTTTATCTTGACACACGCTAGTGTGGCGTCGCCAAGTAGGTGATCGGCCAAGTAGATGAGACTAATATTGTGATATAGTGAGCAATTCCAGCTTCATTGCGTAATTCACATTAAGCTCGAGAGGAGTAACTGAGGGGGGCGATGCGCTGATTGAGCGAGCGAAACGAACGAAAATCAGCGTTTGTTAGCCAGTGTGCTCAAAAATGTGATTGAACAAACTTAAGCATGTGAAGCATGGATATACAATAAACCAAACTGTATCAACTTGGCTGATGTAACGGCTAATTGTGGAATCGGATATGTTAAAATTATGAATAAGAAAATTTATAGACATAAAATTCTTCCAGAAAAAAGGTAGAGGTGACGGTACGACCGTGTTACCTTTTGTAAATTCACAGTCCTATGAAAGTTGTGATATCCACCCAAAATCAAAACTGGTATAAAAAAAGCCGCCAAGTTTCCAAAAAGGGTCCGCCTTTGAAAGTAGTGATATTATTTAACGAGGGTAAGGCCGCCAAGGCTAATCCTATTAGCCAAGTTAATCGCACCGAATAATACTTTGGACGTTAAATGAAACCTTGAAGATTACTACCGCAAGTACCAATCTTCTAGTTTTCATTAAATTTTGAAACTATTAGTTGGTGCGATTCACTTGGCTAATAGGAAAAACCTTGGCAGCCTTTCACTCGTTGAATGACATCACCGCTTTCAAAGGCTGACCATTTTTGGAAACTTGGCAGCTTCTTTTATACCAGTTTTGGTTTTGGGTGGATTACTATATGCTGACTACTGACTCCTAATTCCGCTCATATAAAATAAATTATGTGACAGATACGAATGAAATTTGGTAGTCAAGACTCTTTTAACTCCAATAGGTGACTTTTATGGTTCGACGTTTGGAGTTCGACGTTTTATGGTTCGACGTTAACTAAAAAGATTGCAATCATTTGTAATGCTATTTTTCTGTATGTTGGGAAAACGCCACTGTCGATCGAAATAAGCATAATTCTTTATCTTATTTTTATTTTATTACACTTCAATATCGCTAAGCCTTTCTGATATGCGCCCTCTCTACAGCTAACTTAAAACTACTTACTCTAACAGCATCATTCTTTATTAGTTAACAACTAACAATGCAAACGGACTGCCAGAAATAATCGGCAACACAACATTGTTGATAAAATGGACGCGCTACTTGTGTGTAGTAAGGCGCATGGCTTCGGGCCACTAAGCTTTTAATATATCCGCAGCCCGCGCTACTTATTGATGATGGTTTAATGCAAACGAGCAAACGCTTTAATTTATACGATTGAAATCCTCGCTTCAGCATAACTAAACTATGCGCAATGGCTGTTTGCCGTGACGTCACCATGAGTTTGCCAATGACGAACGAGAACAACGGCTGTTTGGCCGTCTGATTGGACTAGCCCAGTCACGTGATATGAACGGCACAGCAAACAGCCAGGGCGTGTGGTATAAAACAAAATTAATATCTCCGTTCCTATTCAATATTTTTCGACCAAATTTGGCTTAAGGGACCGTTCATTATTTATGGATG
>JAHWFP010204283.1:0-12903 GCA_023313725.1 Lithobius niger
AAACTAGTAGAATACGGGTGGGGCCAACTTTGCGTAAAGTTGGCCCCCCCATTTTAAAATTTTGATAATTTACTAAATTAAGCAGAAAAAAAGAAAATTTTAAATGTACTTGCCAGCACAAACGTAGCACTAACGATTAGTACCATCCGCACGTCCATAAGCAAACTAGTAGAATACGGGTGGGGCCAACTTTGCGTAAAGTTGGCCCCCCCATTTGTAAGTGTTGATAACTTTTTTATTTAGTTAGCACAAAAAAAAATTTTTGCAGCACAAACCAGCACAAACGCAGCACTAACTACTCAGTCAAAATTTTTGATGATATTAGTTAGTGGGGGGGCCAACTTTACGTACATACAACAATACCTTTTTTCAATTTGATTGGACCCTGTGCTCACGATCTGCATTTTGTTTCCAACTCTTCCTGTAATAAATGACAATAGTTCTTAGTGAGCCTTTTGCTTTTTTTTTTTCACTTTTTTAGGGAGATTGACCCCAAACTGGGAACTTCCCCATGACGATGAGAGGGAAAATTTAGCTGATTTTGCACTCAGCCTCAATTCAGTTCACTAGCTGTACCCCCGGCGTATACGCCGGCTAGCTGGTTCCCGCAATACCTGAGCGTACCATTGTAGTGGGCCCCGGTTTCCCCTACTGTGTGGTCTGAATATCCCCATCTCTGCTCCCTCTTTGAACACCTGCTGATTTGTGTTATGGAAGTAAATGTTTATTTTCAATGGAGGACGTTTCTCTGTTCTGATACTAAGCCCAACAAACCCAACAACGGTTGTGCATGCAGTGATTGTTACTCAACCAACTTTGAAACTCTTCCAAGTCGGCTCTTAAGAGCTAGCTTTATTAATGCAATATGTCGATTGTTATAGGCCACATCTGTTTGTTTGACATTGTCGGTCGCTCGCCCTCTTTCATTATACACCCTCTTTCATTGTAGTGCATAATAATGATGAATTTGCTTGCCCAACCTAAGAGTATTATATATATATAGATTTCAGTTTGTTCGGAACAATAACCTAACTGGTCGTCCGACATACGTAACAATACAACGACAAAGCCAAAATCAACAGATTACCCTATCACATTCGACCATAATCAACACAGAAGACGTCTTTAGATTTAAGAGCCCGGACGTTAGAGTGACCTCCAGTGCGTGGGTACACCCCCTAATTATAGGGGAGATCATTTTTAGTTTCAGTCCAGAAAACTGCGATTACGTTGATAGCCGTAGAGATTGCGGTGAGGCCGAAAGTGGTCCCTAGTCCTCACCTACTTTCCACACTCACCGATTCCAAATGGATGCGCCTCTTTGCAACAGTAATGCTAACAATTAAAGGTTCCTCTTCACCGAACGACAGGCTGCGGAATCTAGCGCCGTCTAAACCATTATTTAGTTCCATCTATGCACTTGATTTCAATGAGCGAAGGAATGCGCAAAGAAACTGCGTTTTACACAAAAAAACAAACCACGTACCTCCTTAATTATTGAGTGAAAAGTTGGTGCGTCCACGTGCACCAGGGAGCAAGCGGTTAAGGTCAGCGGTATCACTGTCACTAGATGGCGCACATCTAGCGGTTCAAAATCTGCGTTTCAAAGCTGTCGATAGCTGGAAAAAAAGCGCCCGTTGTGTCATTAGGTGTAACTCTACTGATGCTTTATGGTGCACGTGGACGCATCAACTTTACACTCAATAATTAAGGAGGCACGTAGCTTGTTTGTTTCATAAAAAGAAATTTATTTGTGTGTTCCTTCGCTTGTTGAAAGTAAGGGCTAGACAGAACTAGATATCGGCAAATGGCTATAGATACTGCAGCCAGTCATTTAGTGGCAATCCCCTTTTAAGTACTGAAACGATAAACACTTAAGCATGTTATAATCTACTATTGAATACAAACAATGGTTAGGCTGTTATCAGTAGGCTGATATCAGTAAAAGACACAGTCTGCCAGTGGATTTGCATTTGGATTTATTAGGGAGTGGTAACCCGTATCGGTGTCATCTGCCCAAAACAAACACTTAAAACTGATACAAAATAAACAAATACAACCGTGCAAGTGTTGTTGTTGTTGTTTTTGTTGTTGTTTCAACTAAGGGAGCCGAACCCAAACAGGGTTATCTGCACACTGCCTCTTGTTGCTGTTTATTTAAGAGAAACACCGACCCTGGGAGATCACACTCCCTAAATCACCGAACAACACATAGAAAACAAAACAAAAATTGTAAGCTAGGAACAAATCACATAAGCATAACCCCGACTTCCTCAAAACAATGTCACCAGAATTTCAAAACAATTACTGAAATCGTCCGGACTCGCGACGAAGGACACCCTGATCACAAAGTATCCAAGTTAATAATCTCATCTACTTCGCGGCAACACACTGGCGTCAATCTAGATAATGAGTGATTAAGTGTTACGAGCTGTTGACCACACAAGCTTGACTGAGCTCCAGACAACAACTGGAATAAATTTATTATTACGGTATTTAAAAAAAAAAAGGTTAATATATGCCTTAAATATCCAATTTTCCATTTTTTTTTTAAATGGCCACCGGTGAAACGTGTTTTAGTCATTTCCGCATTTCTACTCTGCAATTCAGTCTGGAGACAGACGCCATAGCTTTTCCATTTCGTGCATCGACGGGACGATCAAGGGAGCGAAGAAGCCTTGGGCTGCCGATCCAATTAACGAGGGCCAAGGAAAACAGCCGGGGGTGTCGGCGCATTAGGGAGGCCCTTCGTCTCCCTTGATCGAACGAACACGTCTGCTCGTGCGAGCGCTCGGCAACAGCCAATGAAGGATGAAAATGGTATGATGATGAAGACAACTCAAGTACCGTACGATATAGCCCTAAATTTAGACGCGACGTGTGTGAAAAAATTATGCGACATGAATAATGTTTCGTGCACATGAGCTTGTACGCGCAAGACGCGCATCACCACGGAAGTATAAGCACATCATACATGCTACCGACGTAGACGTCATCAAGGACCGTGATCTTAAGTAAACCTCATATCTTAGCTGAAAGCTAAGAGGAGGATTTAAACAGAATAAATCCTGCTAAAATTGCACAAGAAAACACAATGACCGCAGAACGTTTCGGAATTCCATTTATCCCGTTGTCAAGTGTTCTAAAAAGTGAGGAAAACAACATGTTAAAGTAAAGGAGCACTATAATTAAAAAGTTAAAAAAGCCCAAAATACCAGGTACAGCCGGTTGATTTTGGTTTCTATTGCTTTTATGAAAATATACATTACTTGAATGTTAGCGCTCTCCTTCTTTTGCTATGTAATCTAGAGATTAAAGTTCTTGGATCGTCCAGCGTCATTACCACTGCGCATGTGCAGCCTCCGCTATATAAACACTGATGAAGTTCAGTTCTTCATCTTTCGTTCCTCTTAAGTGACCCAGTGGCGACATAGAGGGGAGGAGGGTGGGAGATAGGCAATGTATGTTTTCATAAAGGCAATATAAACTAAAATCAACCGGCTGTACCTGGTATTTTGGGCTTTCTAGTGCCATGAAAATATTTGTCACCTGAATTTTAGCATTCCACAGACTTCGTCAAAGGCGGCGGGTGCCACATGACGGAGTCCCCTAGGGTAGCACGCCGGTTTCCCAGAAAGATAAATCTTCGCGAACGATAAGAATATAATAATAAGAATAGGGAGATCGCTTCGCTTAAGGGGTGCAGCACCTGTCCTGTGGCCCTGCCATTATCAAGGTCAGTGGTAGCGACAATACCGATCAAGTTTTGGACTTTCTACAATCAACTGCAAGACCAACTCATTATTACCAACAAATCGGCCATGTTATAAACCATTTTGTGAACCAAATTCATTGTACCAACAGTCCCTTTGCATTATTTGTAACCCACAATCATTGTATCAGGGCGTAGAGGTCTTGATGACATGATGGCCCGTGCGCCCATGGCTAGGTGCTGGCATTCCAATTTCGACTCCCCGACTGGTCAACACCTCTTTTGGGACCTCTAGTTAGAAATTGCCCCCGAACTTCACCAAATTTGCCATGCCCGGAAACCGACGGCTGTAGCCCTCAAGTCACAAGCTACCAAGCCACATGAATCAAGACGAGCAAATACAACAAATTTCGGAAACTGGACCACTGCGTTGGCTGGCTTTCTAACATCATGTCAGTGAACAACATTACGCTAATTCTCCGTTAGGCTGAAGCAGGGCTGAATCCCACTTTGTATCGCTTCAGGGGATATTATAGTATTCGCTTGTCAGCCACGAAGGGACCGATGTGATGTAATCCATCCACTTGAGCCGACATGTCTCGTAAGTAGTGAGACGTAAATACAGTGGGATGTTTCCATGATGCAGCTTCCATAATGTCTGTCAAGGAAATATTACTGTGATGGACCCAAGAAGTAGAAATAGCCCTTAGTTCATGGGCAGTGACTCGAATTCCTTGGTCGGCACAATCAGTGTTGAGAGCCTTGTAGGCGTCCAGGATGACAGTCTTCATCCAGGTAGCGACCGTGTTGGCTGAAGTCTCCCTGGTCGCCGAGGTGAAAAGGCGAAAGAGTAGGGAGTGACCTCGTCAATAAGCTTAGAGCGTTTTAAGTAGGATCGGGCAGCCCGAACTGGGCAGAGATACTTGTCAGGCTCGTTGCCGACGATATGAGACAATGCTGGTATGCAGATAGGGTTGGTACAGTCGTTCGGTTTTTGGTTCTTGGGTCGGAAGGAGGCTTGGGGGACCAGAGTGACCACAAAGCAGTCATTATGGAAGAAACAATCGGTGGCGGTCGCCGAAAGGGCCTTTACCTCGCTGCACCGAAAGCAGGCGGCCAGGGCGACCAGAAATACCGTTTTCCGAGTCATATGGCTAAGGTGGCAGGACGACAGCGGTTCATAGGTTGCTGACAGAAGAGAGGTAAGGACTATGGACAGATCCCAATCCGGAAAGAAGCGTTGAACCACCGGTCGCTCGAGTTCAAAGGACTTGAGGAGAGCGGAGATACGAAAATCATCCAAATGTGCAGGACATTCGGTTGCATGAAAAACGGTGTTCAAGGCGGACCGATAAACGAGGATTGTAAAGCCTCGTAAGCCTTCATTGAAGAGGTCTGTTAGGAAGCGTAGAAGATGAGCTAGAGACGGAGCGACCGAGTTGATCTGTTGTGGCAAACACCAACGAAGCCATCTTCGCCAATGCTGCCATAGATTTTGTTGGTGTTTAGGTGTGATTTGATTCTTATTATATCTCCTTGCAGCTGTTTTTACTTGATTTTAAGAAGGAAAGAAAGATATTTTTTGCTTTGAGTTTCCAGGTTTTTTGCTGTTCTCAAAAAAATGTGGTCCTCTTGTGAATTGCTCATCACGCGGTCACTGGCTGAGTTCACAGATTGCCCCCATAAATTAGTTCACTGCCTCAAAATTTGTCTTCCTCTGGAAAAAAAATTCTCCAGTTCGAATGCCAGGACAAGGCCCCAATCCGGAAAGAAACGTTTAACCACCGGTCGCTCGAGGTCAAAGGACTTGAGGAGAGTGGAGATACGAAAATCATCCAAAAGTGCAGGACATTCGGTTGCACGAAAAACGATGTTCAAGGCGGACCGATAAACGAGGATTGTAGAGCCTTGTAAGCCTTCATTGAAGAGGTCTGTTAGGAAGCGTAGAAGATGAGCGGCGTTCAGGTAATGGACAATTAGTTTCAAGTTCACGGGCTCAATAATAATTCATTTCCTACTGTACAGCTAGGTGACTGTGCACAGAGTACCACATACCAAAACTTTCACTTATACTGACTCAGGTAGATCAGGTACTCAGTTGGATCCTCAGTTAGTGTTTTGAGTTGCAACCAAACATTCGGACCTCTGATCTACCTGAGTCAGTAGATCAGAGGTTCGAATGTTTGGTTGCAACTCAAAACACCAACTGTGGATCCCTTGGTCCACTGCGCTTTTATACGTGCTGGAACAATGGGATCCTGCCAAGGAATTACATCACGTAATGTGCCTTGCGTGCCGAAGCGGTTCTGACTGGTTTGAACAGTAGGCCCTGCTCGGTGCATGCTTGATGGCGCTCGGCCAATTACCGTGTTGGCGGCAATTGGACAAGGGTATCATAATGGCAAGGTGTACTGCGAAGTGTTGGCTTCATGATGCATGTTGCCTTTACATTTAACAACGGCTACAACTTCACCTGCTGAGCACATAGTTGGATTTTCTTAATATTGACGGATAAGCTGGTACTTTTTAAGTGGCCAGCATTGTCTCTAATTTCTTCAGGCGCTGTTTAAAATTGAAGAAAGCACTAAAATACCGTCCACATACGCGGTGGCACAGAAGTGTTATAAATAATCCATAGAAAGGTCTAGCATGCGGTTGAACGATGCAGGAGAGTTCCACAGCCCAAATGGTATCACCTTAAAGGAGAATTCCCCCTTTAAAGCAACGAAAACTACTGATAGTCTGGGAACTTTCATCCAGAGCAATTTTTAGAATGCCCCCTTGAAGATCAAAGATGCTGAACAATTTTGCCGAGCCGAGTGTGGCAAGAACTTGATCAATTCATGTTTAAGGCATCGAATCCGGCTCACAATGTTGAGTTCCCGGCAGTCAAAGCAGAATCATTTTTCGCATTGCGCTCGCAGGCAGCATTGGTGGGCTCAATGACGTCCTGATCCAATCAAGTGTACACCTGGTCTGAATTGTTCATCCTGCTGCCTGTATTAGTAGCACAAAACATTTAATAAATAGGTTTAGACAATCCCTACGTCTAGTTTAAGTTTATAGATGTGGGTCCTCCCCAACTTTGAAGTCACCAGCCTAACATGTTTCTTACGCTGGACAGGAGTGCTTGAATCCTTGGTGATGTGGTCTTCCACTGTTTTCCAGTCCTGAGCGGCTTGTTACGTATCTGGGTTATGTTCACGTGGGCACATCCGACAAATGGTGTGAGGTGTCCGTGTACATCATCATTGTTGTGAATGTTCAAAGTTATTCGAGTTCTATGGATGAAATCACGACCGAGAACAATTTGATCAGCTGTGCCATTTGATGCCATTTCATAAGAAATTCATAAGAAATTTTCCTTAATTTCATAAGAATGGCATGTATGCTATTTGACCATTTCCCCAGGCTATTGTTGTCCTAAGGTAAGAGGTCCCAGGGTTTTGCCCCAAGCCAAAATGAAAGTTAGTTTAGCGTTGTGATGCACAACGTAGCCATTTTTCTCCATTAGGGAGGCCAAATGCTCACCAAACTGGTCGTGCCTATGCCGACTAGCCCTAGCATGTCTATTCCACCAACACGAATGGATACAATGGGATCCTGCCTGGATACAAGGGATCCATGTCTTCTCATCAAGTCCTTTCGTAACGGTGATGGCTGGAACTGACACGTACATCATTACTCCCTTCACATTGCCTGCCTGTACTCTACAATCTTCGTTAGTCCACTTCATTGCCTCCCGGTGGCGTCTCGCAACCAAGAGGCGCCCCCTCTATTTTTTTTCAGCAGAAAGCAGAACACCCCCAGTTCGAGAGCCTTCCCTAATTGTATAAGGTCCTGTAGTTTATAAAGGAAAAAGTCATGACCAAATCCCAAAATAAGAACGAGTTCCTTCCTTTGAAAAAATATCCTAAAGTTAAAATCAGCAAATCCATGCAAAAAGGAAACATAACCAAATCCAGCATGCCTCTAGAACGAGAGCCCTCCCTAATAGTAAAAAAAAAAGCATCCTGTAGTTCAGCTCAACAAATCCAATCAGAAAGAAAAAAAAAATCATGGCCAAATCTACAACGAGATTTTTCCTCATATGTGAACTAATCCTTAAAGTTTATTCCTTCCTGCCATAAGTATGATTTTCGCTGTTGACTTATTTTCAATTTTCTTAATATTATTTCCAGCGATTTATGTCTATTTATTTATATAAATACTTCACACATAGGTCTCAATGTGGGTAAGCATCAGGATGTTAACAAGGAATTCTCAACCAATGTCGATTGGGATAAAAGCTTCTTGCCTCACTCGAGGCACGGAGCTGTTAGCTTAGTTGGTATTGCTGTCCGGGGTAGAGGGATGGGTGGACACGGAGCACTTTTACAAACTCATTGAACAAATCAGCGCAGAAGCCCAAATTCATCAAAGTAGCTCTTAAACTCGCAGTGAATTATCCGATACCATAGTGTGACATCACCACTGGATCATCGGCAGTTTTTACACTGGATCCAGTGACTAAGATGGCAGATCCGCAGTTATTCTTCGATAGGATTATTATGATTATTATTAATTAACAAATTGGGGCGTCTGTCGTCACACAGAGGGTCCTCAATAAGCTAAAAAGCAGAAACTAAGTCGTTCATCTAGAATAAATAAATGTATTTATCAGCAGGCATCTGTATTTCGCTTAGTCAGGAGTAAGGTGAGGGGCCGGACGGGTCTGAATGGGGGAATGGATAATTGTGAAAGCCAATCCAAATACAAATGATTAATGTCATAGGGCAAGCAAAACAACTCGAGTCAACAAGATCCTAAGCAAAGTATTAACAATCAGATCCGTGGATGTGTAAGAACACAATAAGATTTCAATAGGTACATTTTTAGGTTTGACCACTGTTTTATCTCTACAATCCTTTTAAATAGGGCATTTGAACAGAATGTCAGAAACAGTTTCAGCTTTATTACAATTATATAGGTCGCATTTGACTGGCAGCTTAGCTTGTCTCTTCCAGGCAGTGCCTTTAATAGGTAGGGAGTACATTCTTAACTCTAGTGTTAAAGGGAGTAGATGTGTAAATCAGGCAGGAAGGATTGACGTAACCTTGGGTAAACGTACAAATTCTCATAAGATTCCAGTTTGTTACCGTTTGTTTGGAAAAATAGTCAGCAATTTTAGATTATAAGTGGGGTTTGTTAAAGTGCCAGTCAAAAGCACATTTCTCAATCAGAAAAGGACAGCCTGCAGAAATGCATTGGCTATTAATGAAGGTATGATGCCAAACCTTCAGCACCAATAACTTGTTTTCATTTTTGTAACTTCCACCCTCCTCGACGCTGACTCGCTCCCCTTTGCAAAGAGCTGTACTGTGCTTAGTGCAATAAATTGATTGATGTCATAGGGCAAGCACGTTAATTCTTTTCACGTCATCAATGGAAAATGGGCAGCATGTTCATTCTTGGCAGGGTAGCAAAGAAAAAGGGTGAGTGATAGGCAGTGTTAAAGTTAATGGTGATTACCTAGTAAGTTGGTAACTACGAAACATTACGACACGTATTGTTGAAGGACAACTTGGCAATCAAACTCGGGGCTCCAACAGAAATAAACTGGGGACTGCAACAACAAACGGGGCAGTGGGGCAACATGACTTTCCACGGGACCAGCTAGTTTGCATTAAAACTGCTTGTAACGGCTTGGCAATGCAAGCATGAGTGGTGAGCATCTTGGAGGGGTGGGGGAGGGGCAGGCTATATGATGAGCATCATGAACTTGTATCATATTCCTCGAACTCTATAAAACTATGAAAAAAAATCCGGAAAACCAGAGCCATCGCGATGAATTTGTTAAGTACAGAAACATTCTTAAAAAACTTATTAGTGAAGCAAAGGAGAAGTATTTTTTGGGGCGGATGTCCAATGCCAAAAATGACTGTCGAAAACAGTGGCAGATCATTAATGAAATAACCCGATCGAAAAAAAGTGTCAGCTCCTTTCCTAATGAACTTATTGTAAAAGGAACACCAGTTTATTTAGATCTAGCACCTAAAAACTACACCAATCAATTTAATGATTTTTTCGCAAACATTGGGAAGAATTTGGCAAATCAACTTAAACCTGACACGTTGAACAAATTTATGCCAGCTGCATTTGACAAATCTTTTTTCATTGCTCCAATCACAGAAAACGAAATGTGTAATATTATTAATGCTCTTGAGATCGGAAAATGTCCAGGTTTTGATGGTATTACTACAAAAGTAGTTAAAGCCTCGAAGCGAATCATTGCTCCTATTCTTTTGTTCACCTTTTTAATCTCTCTTTTGAAACTGGCACGTTTCCTCGTGTCCTCAAGCATGCTGTAATCATCCCTGTTTTTAAGAAGGGCTGTTGTAAAGACCCTAATAACTACAGACCCATTGCTTTGTTCTCCGTTTTTTCTAAGCTACTAGAAAAAACTATGAAAAACAGGCTTGAGGGGTTCTCAGAAAAGTAAAATTTACTGCATTGCAACCAATATGGTTTTCGAAAAAATAGAAGCACTGAAGATGCTATCTTGAACCTTCTCGACCAAAGTAAAAAAGCTCGACCTTTATGGAATCAGGGGGCTTTCAAATAAGTGGCTCAGGGACTATCTATCAAATAGAACTCAAGTTACTAAAATAGATGGCCACTTCACTACGGGAGTACCTCAAGGCTCCGTCTTGGGACCTTTACTTTTTCTAATTTACATTAATAACATTTATTACTTGAACACTTCTTCGAACATTACTTCATTTGCTGACGATACGGCTCTACTTAACGTTTGTAACAACAAAGTAAACAATGCTAATGCTAGAATTGAATACGATTTAATATTAATCAGCGATTGGTTTACTGAAAATCTTTTAACACTGAACGTCACTAAAAGTTATTTTTTACAGTTCTCACTTACAAAAACTAACGAACCTGACAATACCAATCTGACATTGCATAAATGCAATCGAGACCTGTCGAGATGTGACTCCCCACAGATCAGTAAAACAAACGAAGTTAAATACCTTGGGGTTACTTTAGACAGCAATCTAAACTGGAAGAGCCAGATTAGTGCTATTACTACTAGGCTGCGTGCACGTTTATGTAAGATGTATTATATTAGAAAACTTGTCTCAGTCAAAATGCTCAAAATGGTTTATTACGCTTTGGGTCAGTCTATCTTGCAGTATTCACTCATCTGTTGGGGTGGAACTTACATGAATGCTGTAGATCCAGTCATCAAGCTTCAAAACAAAATTGTCAGAGCGATGACATTTAAAAAGCAACGGGATCACTCTTTTCTAATTTATCAACAGCTCAATATTCTGCCCATTCGCCATGTTTATGTGTTCAGAACTTTGTTAGATTTTAGAAAAAACGGAGCTCACCTTTCCACTCGCCTTATCACGAATTATCACACTAGGAATGAATCACTGTTTTACGTTATGCAACCAAAAGTCTCTAAAGAACGACTACACAATTGTAAGTTATACCTTGGCAGCAAATTTCACAATAACCTACCTGTTAAAATTAAAGAAATTAATAATCAGCACACGTTTAAGAAACATCTGTTTGGGTGGTTGATTAACCTGGACAGAAATTGTCTAGAAAGTATGTTTAGCATTGTGAGCTGAACGTGCTTTCACCTTTCTTCCAATTCTTGATGTTTTGCAGCTTTTCTGTCTTTTATTTTATTATTATTAATATTTTTTTTTTAGGGTCTGCAATTGTTGACTATATTTTGACTATATTAACTATATATTGACTATAAATTGTTTGTTTTTGCTTTACTCGTGTTTTCTTTGAGATTGATTTATATTTTTCACTCCTCTTTGTATTCTGCTTTTATATCCCTTTTCATTAATTTGTTGCGTATAATGTATATACATATATTTATCGATGCATTTTTTAAATATTTTATTTCGATGTGTTTTGTTGTTGTTCTTTTGGCGCCTAACCTTTGATTCTGTGTGCAAAAGTGCTTGGTCAATTATTTTTCTTTGTTTGCTGCTCTCAAACCACACGCGAGCATTAGCTCTTGTGGAATGAGTGTCTGCTTTTGTACTTATTTTTTGTTACCTGTGGTGGATGAATAAACTTACTTACTTACTTACTTACTTACTCATGAACTTGCATCATATGCCTCGTTACAGGCATCGAATCCGTTCATAAAAAAGACTTAAGCATAACGCCACTTGTGGTGGAACGGTCGGTTTTTGCGTCATTGGTGGGTGAGTTGTTTGGTAACTCATAATCAAATCCAGTACATTCCTAGGACAAGAGCCTTCACTAACTGTAAAAAAAAAAAGGTTCTGCAGTTCCGATAAACACACCCATGCAGAATGGAAAATTAACAAAATCCAGTGCATCCCTAGCACTAGAGCCAGCCTTCCCTAATTATCAAAGGTCCTACAGTTCAGATCAACAAACCCACACAGAAGGTAAGTCATGACCAAATCCAGTAGTCTACATCCCTAGCATCCGAGCCTTCACTAATTGCCAAAAAGTGTTTTGAGTTTGTGAAAGTGTTCAGTGCAGGTATCGAATTCGGCGTAGGATGCACATAATACCCCCAGGAAGGACATCATAATATTTTCTAGCAACAACATTTTTAAATGGATTTGTATAGCCAAGGATTGAGTAACGGTGGTGAATTAAGCCACGTGACTGTATGGAGTATGGAGAATAACATGATGGACATGTCGCGAGGAGGATATATGCCTCTTTAATACGTTCTAAAACGCCCTGGTCTTCTCAAACTCTCATCACATAACAATGATAAACATTAAAAGAATAAAAATAAATAAGAAAAAAAAACCAGCTTCATCGACCGGGTGGATCTCGGTTACCAACGAGTAAGATTTTTATATCATTCCGTTTTTCTTTCTTTCTTTGCTGTTTGCAGTTTCTCGTTTATTCTTCTTCTTCTTCTTCTCTTCGCTCCTTTCTTTTCCCTTGAATATTCAGGATATATTTCTGGATCCGTCGAAGCGTGAGGATTTCCTTGGCGGCTGCCTTGTTGTTGTTGTCGCTCGGCTTGATTCCTCGCCTGTCATTGGTCGATTAGATCGCGCGCGTGTACCCACCAAACCGCTCCGCCGACCGCCCCTCCTCTCACCCCCCTTCCCACCTCCCCTACCCCCGCAAAAGCCGCAGGCCTAGCGTTCTCGTGAGAAAAGCCACGTGCGGCA
>JAHWFP010204286.1:0-10449 GCA_023313725.1 Lithobius niger
CTCTGCTCCCTCGTTGGTCAATTCAAGCCCATTCAAGCGAAAATTCCTTTGGAGTTCCTCTGCAGTGTCACTGTTCTGCCCCGTTGAGATCACTAAGACGTAGCTGCACTGGTTATAAGGAGGCATTTTAAACGAACAATGGCAAAACTATACTTTTGTATATTACGTATCAACAGACACCCGTCGTCGCATCCAAAGACTGCAGTGAAGACCAGTGTGCGACCACCTACAAAATAAATTATACGTTGCATTATGGGGCCCAAAGATGGAACGAGTAGAATCCTACCATTTGTCGTTCTTTTTTGATGGGGCCGGGAATCTAATCGAGTTTTCCGAATACATGTCGACTGATTTAAAGGTACATTCCTCCCAACGCAATTTTTCTCGATCCTCCACATCAAGTTTGGCCCCAAAGTTCTAATTACTTACCGTTAGTCAATCCCTTGGTTTTAAAATGTGGCATCTTGGAGATTTTCTGTTGAATATTGTGAACTAACAAAAAAAAAAAAAACACATGCCAGTTATTGTACCAAACGCTGATAAAGAGTTGAACAGGGTGATACAACACGAACCTTCTATGCTCATAAGCAATCCCTTCTTTTCTCCGTGTTTTTCAATCTGCGTGATAATCAGTAATTAATTTACGATTGAAAATAACTATTTCTTTTTTTTTTAGTGTTTCCCGTTTTCTTTTGTTTGTTGACATATAGTGGGCTGCACTGCAAAGCTACGAGCGCGGGAGGGCTCGCTTCGAATTTCACACGTTAAAAATAAGGCGCGCTAGCCAGGGCTGGCCTCGGCTGTAAAGGCGGGCCGGGCGGGCGCGCGTCAGCCCTGGCCAGCTCGCTTTGGCCCAGAAAACATTATTACGTGTGAAATCCGCCGTCCCGGGTCAGCCAGGGCTGGCACCCAAACATTATAACGTGTGAAATCAGTATTATGGCTACTGCAGTAGTTGTTAATGTTTTGCCGTCTGCAATTTTACATTTTCTGTTGGATGCTCTTATTTCGTCTTTAACTTGGGCCCAAATTAATTCGATGAGATTCAGCTCGCAGTGGTACGGAAATTTGTTTTTCGAGCCACGAAATAATTTCTGGCTTATAGCTTTTGCTTGTTGCTGCCTTGTCGAGTCGAACTGACACGTAACGTTGTCCATCACGATCACCAAGTTGGCTGGAATATTAGGTAGTAGTTTTAACCAGTTTTTAAAACACTCGCCGTTCATTTCTTCTTGGTAATCCCCAGTCTTAGTTTTCTAATGAAAAGAAGTTGAGCACTATTTACAAATCCTTTTCGTTACAGCCAGCATGCAATAATATCAAACGTCGATCTTTTCCCGGTGGTATGAGGCGGCCACGTAACTTTTTTTTTTATTGCCGTGCCACTGCATCTCTCGGCTGTGATGTTGGTTGGCCCACATCTCGTCCAAGTAAACAAACGGTGGTTGTGGCTACGCAATTAACTTACCGAAGAACTACAACGTAGAGCAACATTTTCTGGACGTTCGATATAAGTCGGAATCATAGCTGCAAAGGGCGAGCAAGCTTGGCAATTTCTCTGCACGCTTCAGCATTCGATGTGCTTGACCTTGGCGGCGTCGTCTGCGGAGTTAGGCCTAATCGTAGTCATCGTAGTTTTGGCCAGAGTTGGGTATCGGTGTTTCCTTTCCTACTGACAAGACACGCTTACCGTTCTCTGATATTTTCCAGTGGCAAAGCTGGTCTCTTAAATTTATTGTTTCAGCATCCGTGTTGTGTCCTGAGCATCCATGTATTTGAAAACATTGCAAACAATCTCCCTAGCCGGCGAATTCAGAGATTTTCCACGTCGGGAAAGCGATGAAGCGACAGATAAGGTCGCCATGTTGGTTCGTCTGCTCGAAGAGAAATATTTACCAGGCGTGATCAATCCATTGTCCAAAAATCCGCGCGGATTGGCCGACCAGAACCTAATATAGTATAAGTGAGCAGCTGCTCTTTGAACCCACCATAACCTGTAGTTGTTATCCATGCTGTAGATACGCAAACACTACATTGCCGACGATGTAAGGGATTTACTTTAAGTTTAATGTAAACTTAATAAGTAACCATTGCTTAATTTTTTGTTTTAAGCCCGTGCTTGGAATGGGTAAGAACAAAAGCAATTGGTAGTGAAAACTTAAAACTTTTGAGCTAAATAGTAATGAAATAGTACTTCGTATGCTGAAGAGCTGCTATGAGTAAACTGGCTCCTGGATCAGCTGGAGCTGGGTCCTCAAGGTGGTGAAGACTGGAAATTGCCATAGACCCAGGGACTGCAGACTTGGTGACGTGGTTAGTCCAGCTTTGATCAGGTCTGAAGTACTTTTTCCATATTCCACAAGGATAGGCAATGTCGGCACTGGCATGGGGATTTAGTGCAGGGACTACCTTGTCTTGGGGGAAATTAGCAGTGGTGAGTTTAAGTTGGTGTGTTGAGTAGCCAATATTGAAACGTTTAAAGTCTCAGTAACGTTTAATGAAAATTGCTTTAATGCAGAAGTTAGTCTAATAACGTTTAAAAGTGGTGATAACGTTTAGAAGGATAAAATATTTCAGTGTTCAGGATTTGAGTTGATAAACCTGTTAAAAGTGGTGTTAACTAGCTTGTTTAAAAGCTAAGGTTGATAAAATTGTTTAAATTACATTAAATGCTTTTGCAAGTGTGTAAGTTATGCATGTGGTTTACCTACAATTTTGAACAGAATTAGCCTGTAAAATGTTGGCCATCAAGTGGTTGTGAGTAAATTTCTAAACGCATAGTAGCGCATGCTATACGAATTTATTTCACAGAGCTTAGACGACCAGTTGAAGTGTAATTTCATGTAGTGTTTTAAAGCTGTAAATAAGGGGGTTGCATAGCAAATTTTAATGCTGGTCATAACTACTGCACGAGTGTTCCGGTCTGTGCGAGTACTAGGCGTTGCCGCTGGTAGTGGAACCGGTTTGGCTAAATTGTATCAAGTATGTTATTTATTAATTATTGCTGGCGACAGTAATTAAGAGTGACCTAGCCGGTCACTCATGGGAAATGTGCTATCCTATGTTTGAAAAGAAACTAATAACTTGTAAGAGAACAAGCAATAGCAGTGATTTTTGACAAAATTAAAATTCTTCAAATTTAAAAGAACTAGTTTAACTTAAAGTGGGGAGAGACCGTTTAAATGTAAATTCGGTTAGCCTAGTTTAAAGTATCTAGTTTTGTGTAGACCTTCTTGTTGCTGGGTGCAACGAAGGCCTATCCAGGTAAATTTAAGAATTGTAAGGCATATTCTTACGCACTTGATTTTTGATTAAATTAAGTATAAAGTACGCAGGCTGACGTTATTCCTACAATTTGATAACGCCTCCAGTTATGCCACCAGGAATTCAAGGCCAGAAGTTAGAGGAATTCGATGCAGGTGTGGAAACCTGGCCTGTTTATTTTGAACGGGTTGAATTGTATTTCTCTGCTTTTGACGTTCCGGACGACAACAAAGTAGCGTTGCTTTTGACAAGCATAGGTGCTAAAAACGTACGGTTTATTGAAAAACCTGTGTGCACCTAATGCTCCAGCAACTAAAACCTTAGTCCAAATTAACACGCTGTTGACTGGTAATTTGTGTTCTGTACCTTTGTGAAAGAGTACAGTTCCAAAGGAGGGAGCAGAAAGCTAACGAGTCAATTGCGGACTACATAACCGAATTAAAGAGACTTACCCTCTATTGTAGTTATGGTCCAGCCGATGGGACTAAGCTGGAGACAATGCTTAGGGATAGATTTGTTGCTGGAAATCGCAACTCCGACACCTTGAAATCTCTGTTGACATTGGATCCAGCTACAGTTACATTTGATTCGGCCTGCAAGTTTGCCCTCTCTCAGGAATTGGCTGAGAAAAATGTAAGTCATTTTCAGGGGTCAAGTGCTCATTCAGTGCAGTTTAAACGTTCATTTAAAAATAAAAGTAAGTCTAACAATGACAATTTGTGCTTCTGTTGTGGTAAACTATCGCACGTGAAAGCTGTGTGCAGGTTTAGGAAGCATAAGTGCTCCGCCTACGGGAATGTTGGGCACCCAAGTAGAGTGTGCAGGTCTAGCAAGCCCGCACCGACGCCGTATTCTCATAAACCCAAAACGGTAAAAACAGCTGGTAAAAAGAAAAGTAATAAGTACTCAGGTAGAAAAGCACTTAGTTCAGAAGAATCGTCAAATTGCGGTTCGGACGGCCCTGAATGTAATTTTGTGGATGAAGATCCTGAATCTGACGAGACTGACTCTCTCAGTGATGAGATTTATCACATTGAATGTTTATCTGTTATCGTTAATACTGGACATCAGAGTATGCCTGTTTTGGAAAACAGAAATGTTAGTGCTAAGCTTAAAAAGTCTAGGTAGTCTCGAGTTGATGTTACCTTTTGTACTAGCTATGGTAAAAACTATCTAGTAATTCTCGATGCACACACGAAGTTTCCTTTCATTTATGAAATGGAAATCATGACCAGTGCGGCCGTTATTCGCATCCTTTGGGATTTGTTTGCAATATATGGTTGCTGTGAAGTATTGTTTAGTTACGGCGGTTCGCAGGTTATAAAGTGTTAAATTCGAGAATTACTTGAAAGAAAGTGGTATACGTCATGTGACGTTAAAACCTTACATGTTACGAAACTAGGCTCTTAAAAAACTGGTTCGACAGCGTGGAAGTTTGATTTATATGCATAAGGTGTTACACGGGTTGCTGCCCAAACTTGTGAACTCTTTTTTTTGTACTCAACAATTGTGAAACTAGGGGAAGTTCCTTTAAATTGATAATTCCAAACACCCATTATGATGCTGTGAGGAACTCTTTTGCAGTGAGAAACATCACGTTCTGGAATGGTTTACCACAGGACGTTGTGGATGCGCCCTCTCTGGTCTTCTTTAAAAATAGACTAGACAGACGTGTTAACGGGGAAATAGAGTACGATTTTGACTAAGATGTAGCTACACTGACCACGGTCTTTAGACTCGTTACCATTGTCTTTCGTGTCTTCGTCTACTGACCTTAACAATTTTTGCTATCCTGGAACCGTCGTTGTTATTGAGTAGCCTATTGTACTATTGAGTAGCCTATTGTACTTTGATTTAGGTTTGCTGCACAGATTAAAGAACTCTCCGTCCCACAGATACGACACTCTTTAACTCAGCCAGCGCTTCAAATATGGTCCCTCGTTTTAGCAACGCGTCGGGGTGATGACGTAATACCTCGCACTTTATTCACCAGATGTCACCAGAGTGAAATTGAAACGCCGAAAAGAAACTAAATAAGAAATCAGGAGGCAAATCATTTAATTATTAAAGAGTCAGCATTTACGATTGACTTTATTGGAACACACTAGTCGAGAAAAAAAAAAGAAAAAAAAACAACTTTCACAACTCGGACTCGAACTCTCGTGATTAACGTAGCTTGTTTGATTTGTTCTGTAAACGTGCTCGCGATCCCACTGCGCATGCCTGCGTATTTATTATGGCGGACTTTCTTATTATACCCAAAGCTACTCGCGGGCGATCTCTGCGCCTACTGGCGAATTAAGTGTGAAGCATGACTCAGCAAAAAAAAAAAATGGCCCAACTTTGCCGCGTAGTGTCGTATCTGTGCGCGGTAGTGTTCTTTAATCTGTGGTTTGCTGTTGTTATCGAGAAAATCTAACTTGTTTTTGATTTTCGTTTTTTTTTTGCGGGGGGGGGGGGGAACTTCCTAATATGTATCGACACAATCATGAATTGATACTGTCGACAAATGTCCAATTAAATAAATAAACAAATAAAATAAATTTAAATGTAGTTTAAATTTATAGTGGCTATTAAAGGTTAGCCTAACTCAAGGTTTAAGCCTAGAAATAGCACTGACTAACTTCCTCCTACAGGCTAGAAATATCCCGCATTGCACTACTGGTGTGTCTCCGTCAAAAGCTTTCCTGGAAACAAACGTGCGTACACGTTTAAAGGCCCATTCTGACCGAATCCGGTTACATTACGTTACGTCCTCCGACACGGTCAACAACGACTGGCACCGGCACACGTTCTCACTACAACCGGCCGGCCGATAGAGCTTAGCCAATCATATACATGTTGGGAAGCCATCGTTGTTCTCACTACATTCGGCCTACCGCTGGAGCGAGACAATCCCGTAGCAAACCAAACAACACAAATCCATAGAAAATGAAGGATAATTCGTAGAAACAACCGCTTAAACCACAGATTAGAGAGTCTAATCTGTGGCTTAAACTTTCTCACATTCAAGTACGATTCTTTTTTTATTTTTACGTGCAAACGCAGCGGCTCATTCAAGCTCAAACAACATGCTCGCACACGCCTCAAACCGAAACCCAACATGCACCATCACATCGAAATAGCATTCAAACACCCGCCTCGAGACATGGGAGTTATTTCCAAACGTAGATGTATGGCACGCCGTTTTATTTAAAAATAAGTGCTAGCAATAACGAAAATACAATTCCCGATATCGGAATATCTCTAGTCCTCATATCGCAAATGCAATTTCCGATATCCAAAATTACATTTGCGATATTCGGAATTCATGCGTATTTTTGATATCCAGAATAGTATTTCCGATATCGAAAATTCAATTTTTGATATCGACAATTCTAATTCCAATATCAGAAATTAAACTTCATTTTCCGATATCGTAAATTGAATTGCAGATATCTCAAATGCTATTTGCAATATTGGAAATTGAAGCCAATACCCGATATCCACAATTAGAATTTTCGATATCGCAAATTCAATTTCCGATATCGCAAATACAATTTCCGATATCGCAAATACAATTTCCGATATCGCAAATACAATTTCCGATATCGCAAATACAATTTCCGATATCGCAAATTCAGTTTCCGATATCGCAAATTCAGTTTCCGATATCGCAAATTCAATTTCTGATATCGCAAATTCGAATTTCCGATATCGGAAATAGAATTCTAGATATCTGAAATAGAATTCCCGATATCGAAAATGCCTACTTATTCCTGATATCAGAAATTGTCATTTCCGATATCGAAAATTGCATTTGCGATATCGAAAATAGAATTTCCGATATCGGATGTTCTAATTTATTTTTTGATATCGGGAATTAGATTTTCGATATTGGAAACTATAATTTCTGATATCACAAATTTAATTCGGATATCACAAATTATATTCCGATATCGCAAATTAAATTCCGATATCGGAAGAAGAATTCCCGATATCAGCAATTGTATTTGCGATATCGGAAATAGATATTCCGGTATCGGCAATTGTATTTGCGTTATTGGTAGCACTTATTTTTAAATAAAACGGCGTGCCATATAGATGTGAGCTTACCAGACATCGATTTCCTTCCACGATTTGGGGTTATCTCCCCCCCCCCTCAACGTGTCGTTATCCTCTTTTTCTCTTGATCCAGTAAACCCAGAGGAACTCGAGTTTCTATAAAGATCGGCTCATAACGAGCGAACAGATTCGGCGCCATGTTGCTGTGACGTAGTGCGGTGATTCGTAATCTGATTGGCTGGCCGTTAGCTCGCTGCCGGAACGGAGAAGCCAAAGCCAGAGCCCCCTAAGAAAGGAAGGCCGAGTCAGTGCCTGCAAAACCGCGCACAGAAAACATTGCGCAATCCGTCGAAACGGCCGCTAGATGGCAGCTAAGGCATGTGCCGCTTTCTGTGACGAAAGCATGGCCAAGACTACTGTCGCTTGCATTCAGGCTGTTTAAAATAAAAATGGTAAATTGTTGTGTGCCTTTCTGTAATTCCACGGCAAGAATATTAACTTGAAAGGGTGTGAATTACCATGAATTATCCTCAAACCGCTATTTTAAGAACAGATGGCTGGAAAACATTAGCCTAAAATGTTGGATCAGCCACCTGACTGGTAAATACAAATGAAACTTGTCGGCATTTTCGTATTAGTTTAATTTTTCAAGGATGACATTGCCCTTTGGGACTATTAGAGAACACAGAAGGAAATTAAAATAATAAATGACGTTGTAGTTAATTAATAGGCTATAAAAATATGGCTAATATTTATAATTTGGATTTACGTTGAAATATTCCATACCCCAATTTGATAATCGACGGAAAAAAAAATTTGTCAACCATCAATAAACAAAATGAACAGAGTGATTTAAAAAATATCTCAGCCCAAAGTTTAAAAAAAAAGTGAAAATAGTGACCGTGTTTCTGGATCCAAAATCCAATTTTCTTTTTTTTTAAAGATTCTTTTTTTTTAACTTAGAAATTGGGTGGGGAAAAAACGCAAAATAGGAGCCATTTTACCGGATTCAGATTCGCTTTTTGGGACATTGTTGCTATTTTCACAACTTTTTTTTTTAACTTTCGACTGAAAAAAAAGTTTGAACACAGAAAAAGTTATTGTTTAAACTATTTTTGAATCACGGAACTGTCAAACGTCACGCTGAGTCCTAATAAGTATCAGACTGTGAGGGAAAAAAAAACTAACATATACATTTACACTTATTCGTTTCTCTCAGTCTGACGGGACCAATATTTATCCATTATTCTGCACAACTTGAGCAGCAAATGACAACAATCAGATGAAAAAAACAGACAAAACTGAAATAGAAAACCAGTAGGAATGGAACTGTCGAAAACAAGTTAAACAGACATGGCCCTCTCAAAAAAAAAAAACGTGTTTGGGCATTAGACCTACAAAGTGAGTTGGCAATTTATGCCTACTTTTATATTTAATACTTTTTAATCCAACTTTCAGGTGTGCAATAAAATATGTTTCCGTTTCCGCCTATAATTTTTTTTTTCAAATGAAATGTAGTTTTGGGTGTATCTGTCTGCTTAATTCTCGTATTATTCTGGGTATTGGAGTAAATTTTGTGCACAAAATTATGAAACTGTCGAATTATTTAAAGTCACTGACATAGCTTGATTTCTAACAATTTAAAGCAGTCATTATAAATCAGTGCAGGACTAATAATGAAGTAAGAGTTGTTGTTCAGAGTAATTCTTATTTTTTTAAATCATTACTTTGCGTTTTTCTTTGTTCGTATTTAATTTAAGTTTTTACTTAAAATTTCAACTTGATTTAGGTAGCTACTGTCTGTTTCTAGTCGCTAAAAGTCGAAAAAACTAGCAGCCGCGAATGCTAACTTAGCGCTGAAGTGGCACATGCCAGGAGCGCCCTCCTGCGGCGAACTGTAGCGACTTACTGTGCGCGTTTTCCAGCATTACGGGAGCTACTGTTGACTCTGCCTTCCTTTCTTAGGGGGCTCTGCCAAAGCATAGATTAGAAAGTTAACTAGATAAACCGTCTTACTTCTTCCGGTCCTACGCGGAGCTCTGGCGGTAGTTGCGGCTACTAATACCTTGCCGCTTCGAAGGCAAGCATTAGCAGACGTATTAGTAGCCGCAACTACCGCCAGAGCTCCGCGTAGGACGGGAAGAAGTAAGACGGTATATCTAGTTAACTTTCTAATCTATGGCCAAAGTCAAAAGCCAAGCCAGACATGAATGGCAGCACTCCAGCGGCCGTAAGTTCGAGCCCCTAGGCTATTTTTATAATGTCACTTCCGTCGGTACCGGACTTTAAAACGTAACTTAACGTAACCGGATTCGGTCAGAATGGGCCTTATCAGACTGCAACGCGCTGCGGGAATTCTGGGTAAGCGCAGTTTATGTTCGCGCTGTTCTTTATCGCCGTCTGGTGGTAGTAGCACTGAAACGTCGAAATAATGAAACCGAAACCGTTGCGACAGTAGCAAACGTCTTTTCACCTACCGCACCGCCATCGTAACATCATTTTCAAGGTTCAAGGTATATATAGGGCATTCGCAATCACGTGACCGGCGGCCGGGTTATTTCCATCTGTTGGATCAGCAACGCGTCTGAATCAACGCTGGGAGGACGATACGGGAGGACGTCGTCGGATAAACGCGCTGATTATATTGGAGATTGATTTTTTAAAGAGATATGAAGAAATGATGAATAGTTAACCAGTTTTAGAGACCATTGCAATAGCAGACCATAAGATGTTCAGAGTTTGTAAACGATCTACCACGAATCGTACGCAACTGACACCGTAAAATTTTTTTTTTTGCTTCATTCCTCAGTTTGCGTATGGCTGGGCGATGGAAGCATAGCAGTAGAGTAGGGTGATGCAAGTAAATTCCATCAAAATGAATTAGTGATCGTAGTAGCTAACATCAGCCTACTGTAAGTGGTAATTTAAAGCTCCGAAGCCTAGAAAAAAAATTGCTGTAAAATTGGACTACACCACGTTTGACCTCGTGTAAAGATAATTTGCCGCAAATAAACTTGCAAAAATAATACAAATGGTACAGGTCAGGAAATGTACTACTATTACTCTCCAAATCACTAATCGACATTTTTTTCAAACATCCTTTAATATTGTCTGAAGTTGACTTTCCCCGGTCTGCCCCCC
>JAHWFP010204288.1:0-11953 GCA_023313725.1 Lithobius niger
TTCCCTAAAAGTGAAATGCAAACAAAACCAGGGACGTTTTTATGTTTAGCCAGTTGGCAGTCGGCAAAATTACATAATTTTAGGCCAGTCGGAAAAATTACAAAATTTGTTGGCTAGATGGAAAATCATGTCGGTAAATTTTCTGGTTTACACCCCTCCAACTTTTATCCTTCCTGACGTCTCTGACAAAAACGTCAAGTGTGCCGTAAAAAAAAAAGGGTTATATGATCAAAGTTTGACTTTACTTGCTAAAATACACACGGATAAAAATTGATGGTCTTAAATTTAAAACAAAAATACAATTCAGAAAATTGCATTTGTTTAAGTGGTGTTCTGCTTTACGAATTGCAAGTATTCTTAATGCACAACACCACTGGTACGTTTGATTATTAAAACTTAAAAAACATCAATTTTTATCCGTATACATTTTACAGCAAGTTCAAACTTCAACGATATCCACCTTTTTTTTACGGTACACTTAATGTTTTTGTTTGTGTTCCGTATTCCTTTTTCATGCCATGTAGTAATGTCGACTAAAAACTGGGAAAAAAAAACTGGAATTAATGTTGAACGGATCAGCTTATGTCTTTTTATTCTTAATTTTGTCATTTCTTGTTTGCTATAGTCTTAATTTTGTTTAATGTTTGTTGGTTTTTGTTGTGTGTTTGTGTTGGTTGTTGTCGTGGAATTTTTAGGTTTGTAGTTTTTCTAGACAAAGTTTGTTTCACATAGCGAAGACAGAAACACTTTCCTCCATATTTACATCGTAAAACTAGATATTAGCAAAAAATTAATTGGGTCGACACCCACTTACACGAAGCCGTCGCACGAACCCATTAATGCGAGTTGAAGTCCCGAGTTGCGAAGATTGACTTAAGCCGAAGATTTATGCCCTGACTTACCCGTTTATTTGAGCTCGTTACAGCGAATTGTACCGTTGACATCATTCTAAGAAAATCAGGGCATTTTTTAAGGAATATGAAGTGGTGCTCCAACTAGTAAAAAGGGCATGATTCTGTGGCCATAGGGCAGTCAAAAGGGGGGAGGGGGGGGGGGGAACTCGTAATACATATACAGTTTTGCACTCAAATTCTCAGAAATTTACATTTTAAATTTATTTCATTTATTTTAGGAAGCTTTGATTCGAGTGAATATACCATGTAATGGTGCTAAGGGAATAAAAATAAATGCACACGTAATTTGGAGACATGTGCCATTGCCATCCTAATGCTTTCAGTTCTAAATGTTTAAACTAGATTGAGTTGGAGGCATTCGGAATTTCGGAAAATAACCGGTGATGAACGCCTTGCACCGAAAGCTTGCACATATTCGCGTGAGTGATAATTTTATTTTTTTTATCGAAATGATTTTTTTTTAACGAAAAATGAGTTCGAACTTTGAGGAACGGGGTTGCAACAGCTGGTGCTGCACTGCTCCATGATGCTGACTGGTGCTCCAATCGTTAAGGCTGGTGCTCCACTTGGAGCAGCAGTTACTATGTTAAAAAGTGGCCTGATGAAAATTGTAACACAGCTAATTGGACAGCCGTGCTAACTATTTCGCAAATCGTGTTGTAAAGTGTTGGAATTCTCTACCAGACCAAGTGTACCAGACTAAATAGCTTAAAAAAAAAGATAATCTCTGCTTTTTTTTTTAGCCGTTTTTAATATCCCTCCTCGAAAAGTCATATATTTGATTGCTATGCATGCATAAATGGACGATTGTTTAAATTTTGTATTTTACGAGGCACTATGTAGCAAAGAGCTTTGATCTTTAGATTGCCTTCCATGTTATTTATGTGGCAAGTAAATCTTATCTTACCATTAAGACACATTTTCAAAGCAACGTAACATGCTATACATTTGACACTTTTACTGCACTGACCTCACCGTGGTCAGATCCCCTTGCTTCTTGTATAACTGACTTGCTAATTTCTGCTAAATATACCCTGTGACGTTGTAAAACTTTCCGAAATGATTTGTGTGTTTGATTGTGTAGCTTTCTAAATTAGTGATGGAATGTAACGGAACAAAAGAACACTCATTTTTTTAGGTTAATTAATGACATTGTTTAGTATGTAACGGCCCTATACTAAACAATGCTTAAATTAGTGAGCGTTGGGTTTTTAGCTATTCGAGGAATGCACTTGTGACACTCCCGTGTAAAATCGGGGTGGGGGGGGGGGGGCACAGTTTACAGACAACTCTCTCTAACTCTTACTTTAAAGTATTCAATGTGTGATATGTGAACTTTTTTATTCTGCGTATGTATCTTATGTTCTATAATAATGCAGTACCTTATATTTGGGCTGTAAGTTGGGGAAAAGTAAGGATTTAGGAGCGTTGAAATCAAACCATCCGTATTTTCTATTCAGGGGTATCCGTAATCGCTCGACTCCACTATAGCCACTATAACTCCGCCTTGATCTTGGGGCGCCATTGTCGTGACGTCATTCTTCCCAACAGGCAAGCGAGTAATGACGCTACTACCCACCCACTGAGGCGGTTCCAACGCGCATGCGTGAATAAAGAGCGCGTGCGCTTTGTGTTTGCTCTGCTTGTAGCAGCGTCATGACACGCGCCTCTGGCGCCACCTACCCTGGCCACAACCCTGGAAGAGAATGATGAAGAAATAAAAAAAATAAAAAACTTGGGAATTATAATCATTAAAATTTACCGGGTGAAGAAACGGCGCACTTTTTTTTATTTTTTTTTATTTTAGATTTGTGACCTGCTCACCACGACGCCAGTCCTTTGCGATCACGTTTGTATGAGAAGCTCTTTGTAATCAGAATAAGCCTAACGATGTTATTTCCCACAAAGTTATCAGGGAGCCAACCAAGCATTGCTGCACAATGTGGCATGGACAGGCATGGAGTTACACATACTTTACCCCGAGAATAGTTTTACGCCTAGATTGTTGGTTTACGATTGGGTAACCGATTCCGAGTCAATCTAAGCTGATGTAATCTAATCTGTCTCAAGTCTCCAGAATGAGCTGTGAAACATATATATATTTACACGGCCGTGTATATTTGAGTTCGTTTGCGCACGAGAATTGTCAAAAACTGGACCGGAGGCGGAGGAGGCGGAGGAGGCGGAGCGGCTAACAATATGAAAATGTCACAATGCTGCAACGTGTAACAATGGTACAATAAAGAGACGAGGCGCATAAGATGGATTAGAACTCACTCGAAGAAGGTGCAACGATGCTTGGGCAGGGGAAAGTTACATCGTCGTCGTATCTATTCGAGTTAGCATTGTCGGCCTTCCAGCTCTAACCAAAGTGAAACGGTCCCAGTGTTCGCTTAAATCTTCAAGGTTTGAACCGTAGGGTTCAAAACGACTGAATGACTTATTTAGTTCTTCAATGCGGGCTTCAAGAAGCCAGTTGAATTGTTTCTGCGATTGTTTGCCATGATATTGCACTGCAACAATGCAAACCAACTGACCATCAAGATGAGACATGCTAAATCCAGACACAAGCTAGTGCGGTGCCATAAAATAATAGACATATTGGGACGAAGCTTGGGCAGAACATGAGCCTAATTATAGACTTTCTTTCTGACATAACCATTGATCAAAAACAGTCCTTGTTCCCTGGTATTGGAGTTCAAGTTATAGTTCGTTGCGTTCAAGTGAACTCTAATCCGTTTTTATAGCCGACGAAAATATACATTACCTGTTTTAATAGCAGTTTCCCCTATTTTCCCCTAGAATCTTAAAAGTTGTCTTCCCTGCCTAGCTCGTACGGTACTGCACATGCGCGGGCCTCGGTCTGCTTATACAAGCTCTGGCGCAGCAAACTGTTGGCATCATTTCTCCTAGGGCAATCGCCATGCGTGGTTGTTCTTTGAGCTTCCCCGACGTTCCGCGCCCCTCCGCATACCATCGTTCTGCGGATAGGGTGTTCCTCCGCCTCCGCCTTCTGTCGTCTTGCGGAGAGTGCGTTCCTCCCTGTTACGCCAGGAACAGTCATTCCGCCTCCCATTGCTTCCATCCGAACCAGTGGATGATGCGCCGGAACTTTCGTCCATGAACCTATCCTCCTTACAAAGGACTCACCATGTTCTGAGGCTATTCCTCTAGGACATATTCAGTCCTTTTTGGTTACCCCTCTGGGGCTAACGGCACAGAGCACTAGACTCCATTATCATCACTGCATTCCTCTGTCACATGCAGTCATTTAGCCCTCCGCCGGCTACTCGCCAATACCGACTGTTCCGCCGGTCCTCCCTTCCGAGACCATCCCTCCTTCCGGGTTGCTGTCTTGTCCATCAAAACTCATGGTTCCTTGTTTACCTTGCATCTTTCCAAACGCCCACCCGGCGGTCTGGTCGTGTTTCTATGACACGACCTTTTCTTTGCCAACAGCCTCATCACTCTCCGCCATCCCTTTTCCCAGCCGGCAGTCAAAGGAGGGCAACCGTAGTTAGTCCTACCCGCGGCTTGACGCCACCTTCTGTTATCTCTCACCACCATTCCTCTCAGGGCGAATGATACCTCACCAGTAACAGTCTGATCCTTTCCTCTGTACCAATCGTCATGTTACCCCTCGCTTCCCCTGCTCAGCCTCCGTCCGGACCTGGATGGGAGGAGGGGGGGGGGAGGTTGCATCCCAAGTAGGAACATCAGCATCATGTCAAACCGTGTTCCGCCCACCAGGCCTTGGTCTGCAATACAGAGGAGGGACTCTTACCACCTGTCACAACCAACACTGACGCCATATTCACTGCGCATTATCCTTCATGTATAACATCTCGGCCGTCATGCCCCACCACATCCTGCATGGTTGCAGTTTGTGCATTGCCTATTAGATTCCACATCCCCCTCTCTTGCTACTTCACTATACAGAGATCCTTTCATCTCTAGCCGCCATGCTGTTCACTTCGCTTCGCGAGCCTCCACCTTCCGCATTCCTGCCTTCCACCTCCGCTTCCGCGTTCCGATGCCTTGTGCTAAAGGGGCGCCACAGGATGACGCCTCCCGCACTCCCTGTTCCGCATCTCTGAGCCACGTTTCGCCTATTGCGGAGGACGTAGAGATTCTTGTACTGACAACAGAACAGGATTCCTTGGAGCCACCTGTTCCGCCTCCAAATCCCTTCCTTCCCGAGTAGTTCTCCATGCCTTGTAATACAGCAAACACGTCTCCTATACCTTGCAGTCGGCCACTTCCGGCACGAGACCTACGTTCCCTTTCCGACGATCTCTCTCGTGCTAAGGAACGATATGCCTGACTCAAACTTCAACTACAGTAGAGAATGGCTCTTCTCCACCCTCCGCGGCCCCACCGACCCTCTCCACCGTTCCTTCGGAATGTCTCTCGTCTCTCATTTCTCTTCGAGACTCACCAATACGACATGATACGTCCCATCCCGGCTCCTATGTTCCCGCCTCGCAGTCGATCATTCCGCCCTCCGAACCAGCCTCCTCACATATGCTAGCCTCCTCATCCAAGGATGATCCTTCCTTTCTAGCTCAAGGTACCACAGGCCGATAGGTCATTCTCACGATTTCTCTTCCAATCCTTGGCTCCGGTTTACCACACCTCCGCCTACCGCACACCAACTGTTCTCAAAACAACGAGCTACCGCCTCCGCCGTTCCACCGTCCAGCTAGTCACCACAGTGTTCTCCAACCTCCCACACCACATCCAAGAAACTGCCGCAACAGAAAACATCGCCTCCGCATTCCCCATAATGGCCAAGGCGCCCATCAACGGGTACTATCCCAGCGATTGACAAAACCCTGGTATACGCTCACTGAAATCCAGCATACCAAAGACCAACTCAGTAAAAATCAAAACAGCCCATTTTCCCTTTACACCTCCTCGTCGCCGCAGCATGCCCTCCGCACCCACAGTTAAAATAAAGGTTCCTTCTCCACGGTCCACCCTCGAAGAGGCTCCTCTCCCGGAACGTCCTCCGTTCACCATATCCGCAACCCCGTTCCACCACAACATCACACGCTACCATGCCTCCGCTTCAACTCATTCCGTTCCCCGTGACGTCAGTGTTATGGGAAGCACTAACACGGGAATAACATTAATCAGTCCGCAAGATGGAGGACTTGAACTTCAACATCGATTTCGTGCTTAAATTAACAGGACACTTAACCCGACACTCCAGGGGTCACACTTGCTACTCCAATTCCGTCACCACCATACAGTAACTCCACTCCACCACTTCCAGTGTCCGATCTGGCGCCAATTGATTCTTTGGCCCCTCCGCCTGTCCCAGACAACTTCCAGAAACCATCGAAGGGTTCTCCTGCCAACCTTCCACTTACTGCGCCTCCTTTCCTTCCTCCTGGCTTGCAGCCATCCACTTCTACAATTAACACATCTCATGCTCTCATCTCAGCCTCCGCTTCTACACCAGATGTCACAACCAATTCGGAATCCACCAAAATTTCTCCTATCTCCATTTGGTGACAAACCTTACAAAATCTGCTCTTGTCACGCATTTCGACATACTCGGTCTGGCAATTCAACAAACGCCCAACTCTTTCCTTCCAGTTTTCCACAGTATCAATCCGAAAACAAAATCTGTGGAAGGAGACCTACCATGCTCCCCATGCCGCGCTTAGGCCACAGGCATAGCCCTGGGGTTTAGGATGATTCCATAAGCCTTCTCACCCTCCAGTTTTAACAGAACTTACACTTCCGTTTTATTCTAGGACAGTGAGGCATCTGCTTTTACCTTCCCCTTCTTACAAAGGGTAGTATGACCATTCTCCTCGCTCAATTATGTAACAAGGAGTTCACATCAATCACCAAACAAAAAAAAGAGGAAGAAGGAAAAGGTGGTTTGAGCATCGTCCAACCATTCTCTATCTACATGCGTTTCCATCTCTGCACTGACACAATATCCTGAATTCACATTCATCATCCTCAAGACTTACCTCCGGCCTGTCCTCCCGTTTCACCACGATACCGTCCTCATCCTTCCCAAAAAGTAAGATGGTTTCAGCACTTATGCTTGATTCGTTGCTTTGTACCCCTTGATGCTTAGACCACTGCATGCGGTGTTTTTTTTTCTTTTATTATATTATTACATGTCCATGAGCAACTGCATCCCCAATCTCACCTTACAATTGGCTTTGCAAACTCACCGGAGTTTTGCTACGTCCCGACCTTATCAGTATGGTGAAAGTGGTTGGTAACGCAGATGTGTCTTCATCTGGGAAAAGTATCTTTTCCTGGGGACGCCAGCTCGTACTGCGGAAAGATAGAACCTAGCTCTACTCCAAGAGACGAAGTCTGCTATTAAAACAGGTAATGCATATTTTCGCCGGCTATAAAAAGACTATAATTCCAGGGCCCGAACCTGCTTAATTTTAGTTTTTATTGCCTGACCGAAAATATACATTACCTTAACTCCCGCCCGAACCTCCCCTCCATGAACTAGGTTCTAGAAGAGGGAGAAATGATGCCAACAGTTCGCTGCGCCGGATATAAGCAGACCTAGGCCCGTGCATGCGCAGTACTGTACGAGCTAGGCAGGGAAGACAACTTTCAAGATTCTAGGGGGAAATAAAGCTCAAAAGGGGAAACTGCTATTAAAACAGGTAATGTCCATTTTCGGTCAGGCAATAAAAACTAAAATTAAGCAGGTTCGGGCCCTGCAATTGTAGTCTTTTTATTCGTGTACCTTCACGGCTGTAAGTAAGGGGATATGCGCTGTAATGTTTTTTTTCTAAACGGCGAAGACGTTTTTTGTTCAGTTGTATATTAGCGAATTCAGCTCGCTGCAGCATCTTGGAAGTCTGTCGCGCTTCAAGCCGAAGCCATTGTGCCAGAACACGAAAGGGACAATTTTACTACATAATTCCACTCGGATATTCCTACAGGGTCTTTTACCAGCCACAATCGACATGACAAGGAAGCATTACAGGCCCTCTCATTTCCCGAAAATGCCAGGGTGAGGTCAGGTTCGAACGAGGAACCTCTTACATGTGAGATACGCTAACTTTCATACCAACTTGTCCCATGCTCGCTAACCAAACAAAATCAGACTAGTAAGACTGAACTAAACAGACTTAAACCAGTTCATTAATACATAATTAAAAACTAGATTGGACGTGTTTCACTATGCTCTACACATGGTTGTCTCTGATCCAGCATTCAGGTTTTGAGGGGAGCGAACTAGTGACGAGCCAAGCCAGCTCAAGCTGCATTACCTACTCCACCCTCTCTCTCGTTTTCCTCTCGTATGACGTCACTGTCTGCCAGTTTGCGGTGAGAGGCTTAATTGGTTGTGCCCTTTCCTCCTCATTCTGCTTTCCCTAATAATGAGAGCCAATTGCATTAATGACACAGTTTCGAGAGACCCACTTGGCCACTAAATTCCTGGAGAGCCATCACTCTTGCCACTAATTAAGAGGTTGGCGCACGAGGACAACTAAGTCAACTGCAGAGTCAGCAAATTTTTGGAATAAGTCAAGAGAGTCTGTGGCCGTGGTAGCAGATTTAAAAGCTTCTTTCGTTTTGGTGTGCTTTGACGTCACCAGCACATCGTAAAGGTGAACGAATCTGGTTAATAAAGGTTTGGACGGATGAATGCTTCGTTACTTATTTATAGGAGACGGAATTTCTCACGAACCCTTCGCAAATGTTCCGTATCCCTTAAAATTGTTCTACGGCCGCTACGATGCACGGAAGGCACTTGTGCGTATAGCTGGCGCGTTGTAGCACAGAGTATGTTTACGTAAACAATACCGTCAACACCGAAATAGGCCTACAAATCCTAGAGGGTAAAAAAAACCCATTTGTACAGAAACACAGTTGTTAATTATTTTAAGACGTTACTGCTTTCTAATTTGCCCAATTTTGTTACTTTACCAAAATTTATGTGGTGTTTTATTTTCCAACAATGGTAAGTAAAAATTTTCCAACTTTCTCCTGATTCTGAGCTCTTGGAGAACGTGTATTTTTTTTTTAGTTTGATAAGTTTTATTTTTCAGTTTATCCAAACGTTTATCATTCATTATAAAGATATTGTATTCAATTATCGTATAATCTCATAGTTGTATAGGAATCGGTGAGTTTGGGATTGGACGAACTACGCGTACATACATGCTGGGAAGGGAGTTACTAGTTAACTTAGTGGTCACCAGGGATTTTGCGTGTGGTTTTCTGATCCCTCCTAGCTCTAATGGAAAATTACTTTACGCACTTGGCTAAGTCTGACTTTCATATTGGTACATAAATAATGTACAGTAAATTTTCGCTTTGGCCTTATTACTCAAATGTAGGACCACGACCACCCACATATAATAAATTATAATATAATTTTACTCTATTCCCTGTTCAACACTTGCTGATAAAATTTATCATCGTCCTTCCACATTCCCAGCTCCATGGGAAAAATACTGTCTTAGACATAAAGAAATGTTCAGTGTAGGTTTCTCTGGTTGGACTAGCCTAGCCGATTTTGTAAGTGGCTTTAATAAAAATGCAACACCATACGATTTTTACATATGTACACTTTTGCAAAAGCACGTATACTTCAGATTTGTGCATTGAAGTCGTCGCGAATCCATCGTTACAGTACAAAAACGTACTGCTTGTTTGGTCAATTGCCGAAATACAGTGCGTGTGAATCGAATAAACGGTTTGTGTTTGGCGTCAGCTTCGAGTTGCCGTTAGTATCGACACTATCAGTGAAATGTTGAGAAAGGAATGTTGGCTTCACTACTGTGGACTCGTACGCCTGTAATTCCAACAGATGCGTTTAAAAACTCCAACCAACCGTACCAGTCCAGAGCAGCAGTGGCGTAAAAGGGCCTATTATAGAGCCCGACGAACGAGCTAAGACGAAACGCCAAGAAGGTACACGAAATGATACAATGGAGTGTGACGTTTCGGATTTGCTGCAATACGTTATCAAACAATAAAAATGTTTAAAAAGCGAATGGTTTACGTATACACAGAAATTCACTAGAAACATGAAACGTCCGCTACGTCTACACTGTTAACGCATGTTTTGGCAAGTTAACCAATTTCGTTGTTAGGCAGGAAGTCCTGCGGCCGAGTAGCTCATCAAACGCGAAACTTGAATGTGACGTAATTGATACAATGGTTGCCATCCTTGTACATGAACAGCCAATGATTACGTATTCGGGGTTTGCGTTTGACGACCAACTCGTCACTGTTAGCCATTACGCGAGTTAGCTAGTCAACGAATTTCATCAAACTTACATCATTTACGACGTACGCGAGTGACGAAGAAATAGAACCTGCAGGTGCCTTGCTTTATCACTCACGAACATGGAAAGTGACGCAGAAATTAAATATTTGACGTTATTCTTGTGCCTCATATTCCGTCGGTGTCATTGGCACCAACTCGCCCCCGGTGTGGTTAGCCCAACAACAGATAAACGCATTCTTGCTGCAACCATAAAAGATAATAAGTTTTATTATTGTTTTTTTTTTATCATCATTGTACATTCTTATACATAAAATTTTCTTTTTTTCTCTCTGTTTGCAGACCTTGGACGGCTTCATCTTTGTCGTAGCGCCGGATGGGAAGATCATGTACATTTCCGAAACAGCGTCAGTTCATCTTGGTCTGTCCCAGGTAATGGAGAATCTACATTAACCTCCTAACCCTTAATACTAATCTTACGCAATTTTACGATAAACTCAATAATAATGGACCATCTCCATATCCCAACCTGGATGCCGAAATCAAATCACAGCAGTATTTTGCAGTCGTTATGAAGAAGTTTGACGTGGACTTATTGGGTTGTGCGGTTATGTTTACTTTCAAAAAACGTGGGTTCAAAAAACGTGAGATGTGGTGAAAAGACATTAGACACCAACAAACTAACCGTATCGCTCGCTTGATTCACTCATTCGGCGTTGTACCCAGTTTCGGCGGACGGTCGGGTGCAGTTATTACCTACAGAATTTCTCCTGACAGATGTGCCACGCCACAAAACAGTGCCCCTATTACAATTCCCCAACACTAGTTGTTTTCTTCTCACTAAACTCTTATCAATTGTGCGAATCCATTAACAACCGATAAGAAAAATAAATAATCAAATAAATAAGGAACGTGTGTACACCAGCGCTTAGTAATTTATTGGGGGACAAATGATTCATATCTAGTAAAGCGTGCCCACTCACGTCAGTTTCCATTATGAAATGGGGATTCAAACGCAGTCAAGTCATTACATTTTTGTTCATCGCGTAATAATTTACAACTCCCGTTAAGGAAATTTTTTTTTGCATTAAAATGAGTCACCTAACTTAACGTCAGCTGGAAACTTAACACACTTCACGAAAATTCCAAACTATACGACGTGCGTTAAAGGCACGAAAATGGATCGAGAAAGACAATGAGACCGCGAAATACGTGAAAAATTAATATTTGACGTACTAATATTTGACGTAATTAAATTAATTAAAGGTGCCTGTTCACCGAATGACATGTTGCAGCAGCATCTAGCACTGCCTATACCATTATTAAGTTCTGTGCAGCACTTGATTTCAACAAGCGAAGGAATACGCAAAGACATTTCTTCTTATACAACAAACTCGCCACGTGCCTCCTTAATTATTGAATGTAAAGTTGGTACGCGTCCACGTGCACTAGGGAGCAAGCGGTCAAAGTCAACGATATCACTGTCACTCGATGGCGCCCATCTAGCGGTTCAAAATCTGCGTTTCAAAACGATCGAGATATATATGTATAGAAAAAAAGCACCCATATGTCGTTAGGCTTAACTTGTTTGTTTCCTGGTGCACGTGGGTGCACCAACTTTACTCAGTAATTAAGGAAGCACGTGGTTGGTTTGTTGTGTAAAAAGAAATTTATTTGTGTGTTCCTTCGCCTGTGAAAGTGAGAGCTAGACAGAACAAGATGGCGGCAAATGGCTATCGATGCTGAAGCTTGTCATTTGGTTGGCAATCCCCATTTAACGCCTCAAGTGACCGAAATCCTTCAA